>VDFB02203955.1:48307-86135 GCA_007258455.2 Sequoia sempervirens | reverse complement strand
TAACTTCTTCATCAAAGTTTACTTTTACAGAAGTTAATTGACTGGTGACCGTATTAAACTCATTTAAATGATCAGTAACTGACCCACCTTCTACTATTTTCATATTAAATAAACGCTTCATAACAAATACCTTATTCAAAGCTGAAGGCTTTTCATATAACTTTGCCAGGGTTTCCATCAACTCTTGAGTTGTCTTCGCTTTTGTAATATTGAATGCCACCGATTGTGCCAGGAATAAACGAATACTACCAAGAGCCTTTCTATCCAAAATCTCCCAGTCCTCATCAAACATTGCTTGGGGTTTCTTGGTTTTCCCTTCCAATGGCCGCCATAAATCCTTCTGATAGAGATAGTCCTCCATCTACATCTTCCATAACTGATAGTTTTTCCCATTAAACTTCTCAACCTTCTTACCCTCATCTGCCATTGCTCCCACTCAACCATGAGACTCTCACTTAGCCGTGAGACCTTCCTACAGACGATAATCGAAACACAACCCACTCTGATACTACTTGTTAGGGTTAGAAAGGCAGATATCTAACAATTAAATGCATATTTAATTAATAAACAAAGAAACTAAAACACACAAAGAATAAATCATAACACAAAAGTTAACGTGGTTCACCCAATCCGGGCTACATCCACCAAATCGCAGCCATCCAATACTTTTATTATCCAGTGTAAAACTTATTACAATCTTGTGAATAATCACGTTTTTCATCATATTGTAACACCCATCTGAACCCCTTTTTAACAAGCTTAGAAGCTTCTAGATTTTGGGTTCTACAAAATCGGATTTTTCTTTTTTTTGTTGATTTTTCCCTTTTTCGGTGATGACGCGAAAAGGATACATGTCGGGGTGTACAATATACCATGGGCTATAGAGTATAGCATGATCAGTCGCCACATACCAACACTTTGGAAGTTGCACTCGGATAAAGCACCTAGTCCGAATGGATTCCCAGCCTCATTATTTCAAAAATACTGGAAAATTGTGAGTCAAGAGGTGTGGGAAGCCATTGAAAATTCAAGGAGAAAAGGAAAAATAATGAAGGAGATAAATAAAACTTTTATAGCCCTAATCCCAAAGAAAGAACAAGACATTTCTTTGGAAGATTTCTGATCCATATCATTATGTAATACAATTTACAAAATCTTGGCAAAAGGAGTGGCTAATAGGCTTAAAAGGATCTTGCCAGAGACCCTAGCAGAAGAACAAATAGTGTTCATACCTTGTAGATCAATATTGGATGGAGTTATCGTTGCCCAATAATCTATCCACTTTTCTTTAAGAATTGGGAAATAGAAAATGTTTTTAAAGTTAGTTGTGAAGAAAGCTCATGACAAGGTTGATTGGAGATTTCTTTTTTAGCATTCTAAAAAGATTTCGGTTTGAAGATGGATGGATAGACTAGATTTTTTAGTAATGTGGAAAGTCCCAGATATTTAATTTTAGTAAATGGCTCCCAATAAGGTTTCTTTGAGTCCTCTTGTGGGCTTCGATAGGGGGATCCTCTTTCTCTATTTCTCTTTATCATAATGGATGATGCTCTAGGTAGGGCCCTAAACAAATCTTGCATGGATAGAAAGCTAGAAGGTTTCCAAATAACAAGCAATCTTAGACCGGTTACTCACCAACAATTCACTTATGACACAATCTTATTTGGGGTCACAAAGAGGAAAGAATCCAAGGGGTTTAAAGAGATTTTTAAGCACTATTCAGTGGTATTAGGTTGGGAGGTAAACACCCAAAAATTAGAAATTTTCTTCTTATCAACCCCTCCCAAGAAACAACAATAAATTATCAAAATTCTTGATTTCAAGAATGGAGAATTCCCCAACTCCTATCTAGGTCTTCCATTGGAACTTGGGCTAAGGTAAAATAAGTTGTGGTATCCACTAATAGAGAGAGTTTCAAATTGGGTGACTTCTTGTAAGGGTAGGTAGTTGTCTTGGTCAAGGTGAATAGTCATGATCAAAGAAACTATAACTACAATCCCCATATACCTGATGTCATGCCTACCATTGATGAGTGGAGTGGATCAAAATTTAAAAAGCATATTGAGGAAGTTCTTCTGGAAAGGTTCTTCAGAAAAGGATAAAGTAGCCTTGATAGCATGGGATAAGATTTGCAAGCCAAAAGAGGATGGTAGAGTTGGGATAAAAGGTAGCTTCTCTAGAATAGAGACATGGGTGAAAAGTTGGTAGGGAGGCTACATAAACAACGTCAAATTAGATGGGAAAAAATATTGCAACACAAATACCTGGACAACATGGAACCATACAATATACTGATTACACCACAACTTCCCCAGGGTTCAAGAATTTAGAATTTCAACATCAATAGTCGATCATTAGTGGGTGAGTATCTAACTTGGGATTTTCATAATGGTAAAAAAATATAAATTTTGCGATGTGTCTTGAGGAGGATACATTCCTATAGAAAAAATAGATGACTTGAATCAAATAAGAATAATGTTAGAACATAATTGGGGAGATAAGGTAGACAATTATGTGGAAGTTTTTCAAACAGAGGGCATCACAAGGTGATCCTGGAAGAAATGTAACCATTTAAATATTCTTGAGAAGGAGATAATGCTTTTGGAAGAGATTCTAAAATACAGAAGGATTTCCCTTTACCGAGGGGAGGACAAGTTGGTATGGAATGTAGAAAATGACAAACAATACAATGCAAGAGACAAGTATAGATTGATTGAAGGAAGAATTGGTGAAATGAAAATTCCCAATTCATTTATGTTGGAATAACCTATGCCTTCCCAATGTCAGGGCTTTCACTTGGGCCGCTCTTCAAGGGAGGATATTAACAACAAACAAATTTCAAAAATTGGGTTTCAATGGTCTATCATGTTGCCCAATTTGGAGAAGCACAGATGAAGACACAAATCATCTTCTCCTTAGGTGAAATTTTTCTCAATAATGTTGGAGATGGCTATGCACCAAGCTTAGATGGATAAGTGCCTTACCAAGTGAAAATTTTAACTTTTTCAAAGGCTAGCCTAATATAGGCAAGAATGAAAAATTCATATGTCTTTAGACTATAATCCCATTGATAAATCTATGGGAAATCTAAGAGTGCAATTAGAGATTATTCCAATGGAAATAAATGTGTATATTAACATTTTTAATAAACTAGAGGCAACTATTATGGAAGTAGCGAACAATCAGTTATAGAATAGGAGCTCAAATAATAAATCATTAACAAAATAGGATAATGACATAATGAAGCATTGGCATGGCCTTCGGCCTCCATGGGTGGTTGGGTCAAGTAGATCGGAAGAGGATAAAGCAAGGCTCAAGGCTTGTTGGTCAAATCCCAATAAAGGATGGTATAAATTGAAGTTCAACGAGGCTTTGAGAGACAACTTTGGAACCTCTAACATTGGTTGAATAATACATGATTTAAAGGAAGGAGAATATATAGTACTTCCAATGCCACAAAGATGCAAGCTCTAACTTTTGGTCTAGAGTTATGTCAAGGAAAAATAATCATAGACCTAGAGTTAGAATGGGATTTAGCAATCATTATAAACACTATTCAAACAAGGTCAATCCAGAAGAAGAATTTGAAAAACGGCCTAGAGAAATTTTTGGAGAAACTTGCAGCATTCAAGATTTTATCAATGAATGCTTATAAATTTGGATGGGTGGGAGAATTATATTTTATGTCAGCTTGTGTTGATATTATGTTATCTTCTTTATCTTTTCTTGATTTGTGTGCAATATTGTATTCTCCCATGAATGTAGGTGTAAAATTGAATGAACCCAAATCACCATCTAATAGTTTTGTGAATTATTTCTCTTTTTCTTCTTCTTGCATGGGTTCAACTTTTGTAGTTGGTGTCAATTTTGTAAGAGAATATTTCATTCTTGTTTTAGTTTGCAAATAATTGTGATATGAATATGGTTCAGCTTTGATTGTGTAGACCTTATTTTTGTAAGTGTACTTTACTAGATGATGCAATGTTGAAGGCACCACATTCATTGCATGAATCCATGGTCTACCTAGGAGAAGATTATATGAAAGATGATTGGGCATGACATGGATAGGATTTTACAAAGTTACCTTACCAACTTTAACAGGTAGTGTTATCACACCAAGTGGTTGTTTTCCCACATTATCAAATCCATGGATAGATAAAGAGTTTGGTTGAATTTGACTCTTGTCCACTCCAATCTTATCAATAAGTCTTACACTACAAACATTAAGGGTCGAACCATTGTCAATGAGAGTTATATTTATTCGACATCTATTAATGACAGCCACTATCATCAAAGTCTCATTTTTTTTTTCACTTCTAGTGGAGGTAACTCATCTTGATGAAAGGTAATGTCTAAGTTGACCGAGTTCATACCTTGAATTAGGGATGTTATATAATTGGGTTGTGCACTAGGAGGGATAACAACTTGTTGCAAATAATTTTGAAGCATGCTATGATAATTAGGTGAAGCTTGAATAAGGTCCCATAAATAAATCTTAGTAGGAGTTTTTCTAAGTTGTTCCACAAGATCATACTCCTTTCCATTGTGCAAAGGAAAATGAGGAGCACTAGGCAAGATAGGTTGAGGTAATGAAGTAGGTATGGTTTATGGTTGCCTATTGTTCCTTATATTGTATGTGTGAGCAACAATATTATAACTCTATTGCTACAAAGCATTGTTACTACAATATTGTCTTACAAAATTTAAGATAGCCCCTAGAGGTTTTGGAGGTCTTATAATGATAATTGGCTCATGAGGTGACTTAGTAGGTCCAATAATTAAAGGACTCTAGGGAGGTCCAAGAGGAGGTTTTGGATATCTAATGGCCAATTGTGCATTCATAACCTCAGTGGATGTGACTTCTTGTTGATGATTTTCTAACGATAGGGAATCTAAGGTGGCCTTAGCATGTTCATCTAAGCAAGCCTTCTTGTCATCTTTATGTCCAACAATATCCTCCTAAATAGAAGACGTTTTAGGAGAGAAGCAAGAAATATTTTCATGATGCTCAATGGTTGAATCTTATAACACCAAGACACCTTTCTAAAAAGTAGGATAGGTTTCAAGAGAATAATAACTATGGTTTTCATGATTATCCTTGATTTCACTCTCTTTCACTAAAGTATTCTAACGAATGGGAGATATTTTGGGAGATGAATAGAGACTAGGCAAGTTGATGTTAAGAAATGTGGCAATGATCTCATCCTCTTGCACCATAATGTTCCCAAGTGGGTGGGGTAGGGGAAGAGGGAAAAAAAAATTCTCATGATGCTCAATGACTATATCTTCTAACACCAAGATACCTTCATCACAGGTAGGAGAGGAATTGAGAGAATAACAACTAGGATAGTCATGATTGTATATGATTGCATCCTCTTGAACCAAAGCTTTAGTGGATGATCTAGGTGAGATAAAGTCCTCAAGGGCTTCATATAACATTCCAAAGTCATCACAACTAAAGGGATTGGTAAGTATACAAGGTGCTTGTGGAAGGAGATCTAACATGACTAGATTACTATGCTTTCTCCAAGGTTTATCATTTTAGTGTGTAGTTTTTTGTTTAATGTTTTGAGATTGTTTATGTCTTTCAATGTTTTCAAAATGAATACTAATCCATCTAAAAAATGCAATGATGTAAAAATTAAAGAAAATGACCACATATCTGAAATAATCTAATACTAAAACAAAAAATGGTTTTTTCAATTTTCCTCAATATTGCACCCAAAAGAACAACTTTCTTTAACATTTAGATCAAACAGTTTTAGAATTTCAAAATGTAGTTGTATCAAAAAATGTAAAATGAAAAAATAGACACAAAAAGGCACCTAAAAACTTGCTAGGATCTGAGCTTTCGTGGTTTGACGACAATGTTGACAACTTTGCAAAATTGCACTTTTGATCAACTTTCAATCCTCTTCACTTGCAAATCTACACGTAGAAAGAGATGATTTTTTTTTGTTTTTGGTGGATAAGGGTTTGCCTTGGTCAAACCCTAGTTTGGTAATTAAACCTTGGTAATGAAATAATGATAAAATGAAGGAATTGATGAATGAACAAGGCTTGTTACACCTCACCAAACCCTTTAATGGCTGCCCTTAGAGGATTGAAGTCTAACATATCTCTCTAAGGATTGGATCTTGCATGAAATGGCTTGATTTCTTGATAGATCTTGATGCTTGAATACTTTCTTGAAACTTGAAACCTACATCACAATGTTAGCTCCAAAAACATGCATGAACACACATAAATCTTGACATAATGATAGGATCTTGCTAAATCTTCTCTCAGATGCTCTTGACAATAATATTTGCTCTTGTGAAAGTTTCCTTCATGCTAGATGTTTTGAATTGATAAAGTAACTATTTATTTATAGGTATTTCCTTAATTACTAGATAATTATTTACACTGCAAGATGACATTTGAAATTTGAATTTAGATCATTAAAATTACGCAAAAACATATTAAAAATTGGGTCTCAAGACTTAAGGGGGGCCCATTCGCCCTTGGGTGAATGGGTCTTAGGCGCTAAACCAAGGACACACATTTTCCAAGATGTGTAATTAAGTGTATGCAGTGATTAAATGTGGGTTTCCCTTTTGGAAAATGAAATTAATTAGGTTTGTGAATGAATAATTTGTCCAATTAAAGGCTTAATTAAGTTCAATTAATTAAGGGGATGCAAACATAGTGTGGAAATGTAAAGATGTACATTTTTCTACACTACATCTCCAAATTAATTTTTCCATTATACTTGTAAAAGGATGTGATAATGTAATAAAATATGTATATTTAGTGAGGCAGTCCACTACTTCCATGATGACATTCTTACCATTAGATCTTGGAAGCCCTATGATGAATTCCATGGAAACCTCTCCCAATTTTGGCTAGGAATAACTAAGGGTTGCAAGAGAACAAGTGTCTTAATTGTCTCCCCTTTATTTCTTTTGCAAACCAAACATTTTTCTACAAATTTTTGAACATCCCCTTTTAGCCCTTCCAAAAAGAAGTCTTTCTTGACCCAATGATATGTCTTAAAAAATCCTAAATGACCACCAACTGGAGACTCATGAAGCTCTCTAAGAATATTTTGTTTGAGAGAGGAATTCTTTAAAAGATACAATTTCTCTTTATACCACAAAACATATCCCTTCCAATAGAACTTATCAAAACTACTGGGACACCTCTATAATTGTTGAATGAGATTACTTGTAGCAACATCATTCTTCCACTCAACCTTGGCTTCTACTGCCCAATATTCTTAAAATATTGAAATGGAACACAATAAAGTTTCATCCTTCTCATCATTTCTAGATAGTGCATCTGCCACAACATTCTCCTTCCCTTTCTTATATACAATCTCAAAGTCATATCCCAACATCTTAGTGACCCATTTTTCCCTTTAGAAGATAATCTTGGTTATAGAAATATTTTAGGCTATCATGATATGTCTTAACCTTGAAGTGGCTACCCATTAGATAAGGTCTCCATCACTTTACTACATGAATAATAGCTAAAATTTTCTTCTCATAGATAGTTTTGAGTTGATTCTTACCCTTTAATTGATGACTCTCAAAAGTAATGGGCCAACCCTCCTACATGAGAATTTATCCTATACCATTTCCTGAAGCATCACATTCCACAATAAAATCCTTGGTGAAGTCTAGAGTGACAAGCACTAGGGTTGTACACATAGCCTCCTTCAATCTCTCAAATTCTATATTAGTAGAATCGTTCCAATGAAAATAATCCTTCTTCAATAAAACTACGAGGGTTGCTACTATATGGACATAATTCTTCACAAATATTTTATAGTATTTATTCAATCCCAAGAAACCCCTTAATTTCTCAATGGTTTTGGGAATAGGCCATTCCATGATAGTCTTAATTTTGTTACTTGATCCACCTTTACTCCATGTGAAACTATGTTCCCCAATTAATCCACCTCATTGAGACCAAAAGCACACTTGGATGACTTAACATAGAGTTGATGATCTTTGAGAACTTGTAATACTTGATCTACATGTTGTGAGTGGTCTTCCCATTTCTTTCTATAAATCAATATATCATCAAAGAACACTAATATAAAATTCCTCAAGAATTTCTTAAATATGGAATTTGTGAAACTTTAAAATGTAGATGGTGAAATGGTAAGACCAAATGGCATCACCAAAAAATCATAATGACCCTCATTAGTTCTAAATATTTTCTTACAAATATCTTCTTCCTTAATTCAAATTTGTTGATAACCCAATCCAAGATCTAACTATGTAAGATACATAGCTCCATTTAATTCATCTATAAAATTATCAATGATTGGAATAGGAAACTTATCTTTGATGGTGTGCATGTTGAGCACTCTACAGTTTGGGAACATGTGCCAAGTTTCATCCTTCTTATGCACCATCACCACAGGTGAGGAATAAGCATTTTGGCTATGCCTGATAATTCCTACCTCTAGCATCTCCTCAATAATCTTTTCAATCTCACTTTTTTATATATGTGGGTACCTATAAGGCCTAATGTTGGGTGTCTGCCTCCTTGGAACTAGTTATATGACATGATCATGATCCCTCTTAGGAGGAAGTCCTTTAGGAATATCTCCAAAACCTACTATTTTCTTTTTATCAATGAATGCTATTAAATTTGGATGGGTGGGAGCATTAGATTGAGAGACTTATAATGAACCTAATTGGGCCACAAATCCATCAACTCCTTTCTTAAGCAACTTCTACATATGATAAGAGCTTACCATTTGTGGTGATTTTTCCTTCAACCCTCTTTGCTCTATTGTATTTCCTTTTGATTGAAATCTCATGAATATTTCTTGGAAGTTCATCTCAATTGTTCCAAAAGTAGTAAGCCATTATACTCCCAAAACAATATTTGTTACACCCATAGATATAGCATACATTGGGATATCAAGGTGATAATATCCCATGGATAATTTAATTCTATGAGACTTTCCAGAATAACTAACAATAACACCATCCACAATCAAGACCTAAAAATTTGGAGCTTGATATATAAAACAATTTATATGAGTATCCAATTTTTGTTGATGAAATTATGAGTGCTACCCAAGTCAATCAACATTGTTACTTTATGCTTCTTTAAGAAACCCACTACCTCGTGAGTTTGTGGGGAACTAAAACATAAGAATACATGACCATAATTTATTGGTTTGGAATTATGTGATTCTTCATTTGACTCCCTATCACCCTCTAATATTGGTTCCTCTTATTCCTTGCTTGGACCTTCAATATATAGCAATTTATTTTCACTATATTTATGTCCTAGATTATATTTGTTGTCATAATTGAAACATAACCATTTTTCTATTTTCTCCTAAATTTGTTATGGAGTCAATATAGTAGGTTGAGGTAATGCATGTGTAGGAGATTTTCTTTCACTTACATTTACATTCCCTTGTCACCTATTAGCCAAAAAAATCTCCTTAACTTGTCTTTCCATTAATATTACCTTTGACAAGGATTGTGGTTGGAAAACCGTACCTCATATTTTATGTGATCCTTTAAATCACAAAGGAAATAGTTCCTTAAAATTTTACTCTATTACATTCTCCACTCTTAGAGAAAGTGTTTGAAATTGTTAAATATAGTCCTTGAATATACCTATTTTCTTTAATTTAGTGAGTTGGAATAAGTAGATATCCATAAAGTTATCTAGATAATGGATAGCAAGTTCCTCCTAAAAAATTGACCATGTGATCACACAACCCTTTTTCCTCTTCTCATCACATAACCAATAATACCAAATAAATTGATTTGGTTCCAATTATTATAATTCCATAGCCACATTATTTTACTAAGAACATGATGAAGATCAAAGAACTAATCCATTTGGCAAAGCCAATCGGTGGGATCCTTGCCATAAAAATTTCTCATATCCAACTTGGGTATAAATTCCCTAGGCATGGGACTATTAAAGATATGATCCTTCTTGAAATCTGAGTCAAGCCCAAATAATTCATGGTTAATAAAATCATTATCTTCCTCCTTAATAGGTGAATCTTCTTCCTTATACTTCATAGAATGAACAAGCGATTTCAATTCACTCATATCCTTTTGCATGTCCCTTTTCATTGACAAAATTTATTTAAAACATATTCTTCTCCAATGATGGAATATCACCCTTGGTTTTGTTGATTTCATCATTAGGGTCAATATCCTAAATTTCTAGCCCTCCTTATTTGAAGATTTCCCAAGTGTGGTAGTATTCTTTTTGCTTCTTGTTACAGGCCCCATCATGATGGTAGAAATAATTTTGAAATAAATAACAAAAAAAACTCAAAATAATGTTAAATTTTTATTGTAACTTACTAGGGCCTAGGTCGCACTTTCCCAAAATTTGTGTTTTGCAACCTTGAGAGCGAATTTTTTGGAAACCCTAATTGTGTAATAAATAACTTATTTTTTCTTCAATGTCTCTACAATTTTCACTATAGGCTCCCCTATTATTTCTTCAAAAATGCACAAAAATTCAAGAACCACTTTGACATGATTTAAGCTATATGTACTTTCTAAATAAATTGGGTAAAAACTCTAATTATTCAATAACTCACTCAATTTTACTCCAATTCCTCAAAATATAGACTATAGCTTCTTAATTATGCTATTCAAAAACCCTTTAAAATTAGATTAAAATTCACTTAAATAAGAGAGATATTCTCTTCCCAAAATGACCTCCAATATGAAAAAAACACCTTACCTCTACAGTGCCATGATCATGCCCTGATACCACTTGTAATGAAATAACTTGTATAGTAGAAGAATATGATAGGAAATATACTACAAATACTTGATAATAATTGAGAATAACAAGCTACTTTGAGGGGAAAACCTCCAAATTTCTCCAATGAGAACACAATTCACAATATGATGATGAAATAAAATTCACTACCTCCTATATATACCTATTTATGCCTATGATATCAACTAGACCTACTTAGATAACCCTATATAAGCCCTAGGATAGCCTAATTAACTAAATAAAATATAATAATGATAATATGACTTAATTAAGAATTAATATATCTACAAACAGACTATTCATAATCTAATGTATTATAGTATTAAGGATGTAGCAACAAGTCTTACTCTCCCTAAGTGACTTATCTTCCTCGATCATCCTTAGCTTGTACAAGAACTCAAGGCATGAGAGGGATATCCATTATATTGGTTAATCAATTATGAATGTTTCATTAGTTTCACTTGTTAAAAAAACTCCCCACACTGTGATTTCCTATGTGTCACTCTGGGTCGGGTTGATGGTCAGAGCCGCTCTCATAACTCTCTCTAATACTTACACCCTAATCTCATCACATCCTCCAACAAATGTGGCTAGAAAACAATGCAATTTCAGCAAAATTTTCTAACAAGTTTCCACAAACACTATTTCAATAATTCACTAAGGACACTTTCATTCAAATATTCAAATTCATCATTTTTCATGAAAAACTTTCAAATTTTCTTAATATTTCTACAAGCCAAAAACCAAAAAAATCCCAAATACTCTATTAAAATTTTCTTCAAAATTTATTTTTCCAATTCCAAAAATTTGAAAGTACCCTAAATTTCTCTAAATATGCTCAACAACACACTTTTCATATCAAATTCACATTTCACACATCTCCCAAAAAATTGGGCATTATAACCCCTTATTTTGGAAAATTTCTTAAAAAAATGTAAGATAATGAAATGAACATGATAATTTCTAAATTGAATTACACTAGGATGTGTCTACACTCCCCTAATCCTATTCCAACTTCTTGAATTAAAGTAAATTAACCAAATTAAAAGAAAAATAAATGAAATACCTCAAACTTGATCAAATCTTGGAATGAAGAGCACATTATGCATTCCAATTGAGATCTCACAAGAATTGTTAAACACACTCCCCTCCCAATTCCTAACCCAATGAATTTGACCTTGTCAAATTACTCCTCTGATTGCACTCCCAATCAAAAATTCAAATTTTCACCCAAAAGAGGGTTGTAATCACACATATTTCTTCACAATTAAAAACATAAATGAAAATGAAGTGCCTTTTCTCGATTTCCCTTTTTTCCAATTTCAAATTAAAATAATATAAATTTAATTTTTTATTTCCTTAACTCTTATTTTCCTCAAAATCCAAATAGACACATCAATCAATTTTTAAATAACAAATATCATTGAAATTCATGATTTAAATCTATATAAGAATATCTTCATTTAAATTTATAGAATTTAATATTCAAACATGATATTTAAATAAAAAATAACCTACAATTCTCAACCCAGGGAATTATTACAATTTAATTTAACAATATCTTAGCCTCATTTCTACTTTCATTATATTTTCTCCTTTCTCGAAAAATAAAAATAAAAAATTAATAACCAATATAAGAATCATTTAAATTTCTATTGTCTCATTTGTGGAAAACATAGAATTTAAACCATTAATTAAATCGGATATTCACTAGTCATTCATTACATAGGGATTCTAGAGTCATTCCTAACTCGAATCCAAGGTCACATAGGGTCAAATATGACAATACCATACTCAATTCAAGTATGATTGGGGAATAGATAGGGAGGCCCAATGTGACATCTCCAAGTTAACTACTATTAGGGAATAAATCAGATCTATGTATCTAGGTGGAGAAACAACCTTATACTTGTAACCATTTAATGCACATCAAGGGTACCTACTTAATGTATATATACCCAAAGCACAACATAATCACCCAAAGGGGTTCAATAGCATAAATCATAAAATAACATCTATACATTTGTAATATAAATTATTTCTTGAATCATCAATACTTAGGATCACATTTAATCACATCATGTATATAATACACATCACTAAACTAAAACATAATGATAAACCAAGCATGTAAATACATAAAATTCCAATAATCAACATGTCAAGGAACCTCATATCAAATATGTGGTGGTTCATACATAGCAATCAGAGCCATAATGCAATCACCATAAAAGTCATGAGAAAATGATGAAGTTGAAATGTTGATCTCACATTAACAAGATGCAAACAACAAGGACACTACATCATCCCCCACTATAATTAGTCTTACTCTGGAAGCCTACATAAAACAAGGATAGGTAAACTTAGTACACAATCCTTCAAACACATCATGCTCACAAGATCAACCCTCTAGACTCTCACCAAGTCTAGGCATCAAACACACATCAACCATGTCTAGAGTTTCACAAGCTAAGTGACCACCTGCCACTAGGTGCACAACCACCTTAGAGATCACCAACCACCATTACAATTGATGGAAAGAACCAACTACAAGGTCCAAAAAACACACAGAACTAGAGGAAACACTACCTCATCTCCATGCTCACCAAGAACATACCTCACTTCCAACTATGGAACTCTCTATGAGGTTCTCCCCTAGGTACCACTTGGGAAAAGTGAAGATTCCTTAAGCACACTAGCTTCTCAATACAAAACTAGGGAAAAAATAGGGGTTATTGAAGGCAGGAATCTATGAAACTACCTCTAAAAAGCACAATCAATTCCAAACAACAAGTCTTAGCAACCCCAAACTCACATCACAACCACTAAGGAAGAATCTAAACACTAAGTATAGGAGAAAAACTCAGGATTTCCACTATCACAATTCTCAAATATGACCCACTTAAGGGTTCAAAAACCCAAAAAGATCATAAAATCATGATCAAAAGGGAAGCCAACAACCACTACAGGGCTCAAACACTAAGCACTCTCATAAAAGAATACAAAAGATAGCCAATTCCTCAAACCATAATTACATCTTCGTCTAGCCTTAAGCTAGGAACACCACTAAATAGCCAAGGAGAAAATCCTAAAACCACTAGGACAACCTCAACTAGAAACTTAACAAGGAAACACAAATAATATATATTGAAGTACTTACTAATGCACCTTCATACCATACACTATGTCATACATGAGTGCAACTATTGAAATTGCATCCCCAATGAAATGATATGCGCCTTCATGATATAAACTAACATGGATTTTGATGACCAAGACACCTCAACAACCACTCAACTAATTTCAAGGCACTAGGAAACATGATCACAAGACCAAAACAAGCAAGACCAAGAAAATAAAGAGCACACACAGTTGGTGGACGAAATCACACCCAACCATCTTCTAGAAAATAGATTTAGGCATATGATGAAAACACAATTGTCCATGCATGCCAACCTCAAATTAGAGACAATAAAATACCAAATCACTCTAATAAAATATTTTAATATACTTCACTCAATGCCAAGCACAAGGATATTCATATGTATTGAAGCCATTCAAAGCTAGAAAACCATATGTATACAAGCATTTCATAAAATTTCCAAACACAACACAACATCCACTTACATTTCATCATGAATAGGAAATTTGATGCAATATGATTCTAATTAACAAAAACACCAAGACAACACATTCTCTTCCATCTACTCCCTTGTACATTCTATCAAGGTTTTGTAATGAGCATGATAGGGAACCAAAATGTAACATAGAATAGGATCAAAAAAATTGAACACCTTAGAATAGCCACCACAAAGATAAAATGGATCCCAAGAGGGAGAATTATCAGTTGCATCAATAAGTGTAAAATGAGCTCAATTGAAATACTGAATCAAATGTGACCAAGGGTCATAAAATAGATGAGGCAAAATTTGGTGACTATACTGCTCAATAAAATTAAAAATTCAACGCTATTCCTTACAACAATTAGAAACTTCATCAATAAACAAAATAAATAATCAACCTTGGAAAACACTATTACATGAACTGAGTGACTAATATCAGCCACATTTGAGGGAGTAAAGAGCTACATGACACCTTGAGAGTACAAAATTCAAGTGTGTTAGAGAGAGTGTGATTTCAACACAACACATTCACAATCAACAAATTCACTCAACCATGCCAATAAAAACCACTCTAAGAAAATGCACTTCATCAAGAAAAAATCACATTATTATGCAAGGCATATACAAGGCTTCCTATGACATCCACAAATTTTATCCGCACAAGGATAGGGCTTCACCCAAGCACCAATTCCACAAGAAAATTATAATTACAATATAATGAAACACACATTACTCACATCATGCATCACTACCACATGCTAAAAAATTTGGCATCCACATTATTCACAAGGCACATCCCAACTGAGCCTCTAACACAACCAACATAATGCTCCTAATAAGAACAATTTTATTTATGAAATAAGCATACACCCCATACAAGAGGGGAAACAATGTTGATTACCCATATAGGTTCTCACAACAATCTTGGGGACACCATGATTTGGGGAAATAAGTCATCGACCCAAATATTTTATTATTACAATGCAACATTCCATTTATGCACTAACATGATCACTTTACATATATTATGATACTCCAATAGGAATACGATGCACCATAGACAACATTACCATAAGATCACTTTTTATAATTTAGGTGCATATGGAATACACCATATTCACTTCCAATACATCAGTCACATAAGACATTTCACAATGCTCTATCATGAGTCAAAATTTTAACACCCAATTTCAACCAAATGCATCCATATACACACATCCCAAAAGGAAGAACATAAGAATATTCAAGACCACTCAAGGGTCACTACGTATTCACACGAAGCAAGAATCAAGACATTAAGATGACAATCACACATGAAAGAACTTATCGGTAACTCAAGGGTCTAATTAACCCTTACAAACAAGAATTTCTCAAAAATATCATGCTAGGGAAAATGGAAACAACACTTGTGTCCAACAACACACTCACACACACAAAGACCCAACCAAATCTCTCACACCATGAGCAACATACTAGAGAGTGATCATTCCCCACTCAAGAGACTCTTAAATAGGGATATCTTCCCATCCCTATGAAATGCATTAGGTCCTAGGAGGAACTCTCCCTCCTCAAACACACTGGACAAGTTGGTTCACACTAAACCCTCAGAAATGCTACCCAAGACACCCATGCAAGAAGCCAAACACTAACTTACCAAATCAAGCACTTGAGAGTTCATGCACCAAGCACTAACAACCACATGGGAAATAAAATGAACCAAAGATCCCAGTACTAAAGAATGGTTCTGATACCTGATGTAATGCCCCAAGCTGACACACTCAAAACAAAACATGATGGATTTTTTTTTGAAACAATGATAATAATGTTGATAATGCAACAATGAGTTGCACTTGCACAACAACATACACACAAGTGTCACATGAACACAACAAAAAAACAAAGATAAAAATACAACCTTGCCATTAAATAAGAAAGGTGGAAACAATGGAAGACTAACCACTCATGGGATAAATCCACCACATTTAACATAAGAGAGAGAGAGAGGAAAACACATACATAATGACCGGTTACTAAACCATGATCACATTCTCTCACAACCCACACCAAGATAGGATGAGATAATCATCAACCTCCAATCCACATCCAAACACACTTTACAAATCTAAACACAAGGGTAAACCTTCACAAGAGTTTTTCTAACCAAGAGGTAAAATATCTCCACTAACTAGAATGATGACAAGTCACTTCCAAACAACCACATGCTTCCCAAGACATCTCATCGCAATGTGACATCACACAGGAAGGATACTACTCCACCAAACCCAATTCCATATGATATATTTATGACATAAAAAGTGTCAACCAAGAAGGATTAAACCTTCCCAAGTCTTCATAAGACTAGGTGCACAATCTCCCTAACCCTAGGTATAACAACCAGGAAACTTCAAAAGAAGGCACACAAAACAAGGCAAGAGAAGCCACAAGTTCTCAAAAAAAAATGTAATAACATGATAACAAAATCAATAGACCCATGGGACCACAAGGAACAACTTCCAATTACATGGTTTTCCCATATGAGGCCCCAAAACAAAGTAGAAAGATCAAGTCCTAAGATAGGGATACTTTGACTAGGTTTTTGAGGGATCCAATGATTAAAATGGTTGGAACGGGAAAATGTGCAAAGAATAAAAATAATTCATTAGTGGAATTAGGCTTATAAAATCACTGATTTCTCATGGCTAAGTGGGTTAACATTCTATTTTTTGTATGGGGAACGAAGCTTCCCAAGTACAAGACTAGGAAACCCCAATAATGTTAGACAAAAATTTGAGTTTTAAGCCTACAAAACTAGGCTGCCCCACTAATGACTAGGCCACCCCACTATGAAACAAGTTTTCCTACTAGGTACAAGCTCATCCAAGTGGAATTAGTTGTATTATGAACAATCTAGGTCATTTCTAGGTGAGATAGGGCCACCTAGGCACAATACTAGGTTGCCCAACTATGAAATGAGGTATCTAAATTTATTTTAAACACCAATTGAAATATTTCTAAGTTCATTTTATCCTTTTCAAAGTACAATATTAAAAAACATAAAGAAATCATACTTAGTTCCAACATCGAGACACACAATTAAACTGATACTCTTCCATTACTAAATTTTCATGCATCTCAATGAGAGGTCCATTAACATCAATATTACAATTAGAATGAAAGGAAAGGAAACATAAATAACCTTGCTACATTAAATTTTTCACCTACTCCACCATGATCCTCTTATCCCCAATGGTGGTTACCATGCCACCTGACCTTGTGGAATCAAAAGATCCACTCCCATTGTACTAGGATATAGTCACATGGGCCATAATCACAACACTCATACCAAACACATGGGG
Organism: Sequoia sempervirens; assembly: GCA_007258455.2. Lineage (NCBI taxonomy): Eukaryota > Viridiplantae > Streptophyta > Pinopsida > Cupressales > Cupressaceae > Sequoia > Sequoia sempervirens. The sequence continues at coordinate 68,386 of VDFB02203955.1, read as the reverse complement.
AGAGGTCTTACACATATCTCAACCTTGTGGAATCAAAAGATCAACTCCCACCATATTAGAATATAGTCACATGGGCCAAAATCACAACACTCATGCCAAATGCATGGGGAGAGGGATTACACACATGCCATACATGAAGTGTATAATTAACATATATATCATATAAAAAAATTATCCAATATAACAAGAGGGATCAACACAAATAGGATAAATTACAAGATCTCATTAGGAAAACTCACCAACATCATACAAAGGATCATCCTTGGGAAAAATAAGTAAGGGAGTAACACATGGAATACTTATTGGGAAAACTCACTAATGGCAATACAACAACATGGAAAGTAATACAACATCCTTTAGGTACTAATCAAAATACACCAAGGTTAGATATTAGAGAGAAAGAAAGGGAATGTATTCATGGACACTCATGTGGGGCTCAATGTGGAACTGATATCCTCTCATAAAGATGAGGGCACTTGATCTTACAAGTATTATGCTCCCTAAGTAGCTTTTCTTCCTCGATCATCCTTAGTTTGTATGAGAACTCAAGGCATGAGAGGGATCTTGGTTAATTAATTACCCATGAGTTTTCATTCCCCACACTATAATAGACACCACTTTGGGTTGGGTTCACAATTAATTACCCATGTTCCATTAGTTTTCACTTGCTAACCAGACTCCCCACACTATAATTTCCTAGACACCACTTTGGGTTGGGTTCACATTGGGGGCCACTCCCATAACTCTGTAATACCTACACCCTAAGTTCATCACATTCAATTTCCTCAAAATTTTCTAAAAATTTTCCACAAGCACTATTTCAATAATTCATGAAGGATGTTTTCATTAAAAAAATTTGAATTTTCCTAATATTTCTACAAGACAAAAACCAAAAAAATCCATTAAAGTTTTCTTCAAAATTCATTTTTTTCAATTTCAAAAATTTGGAAGTACCCTTTTTCTCTAAATATGCCCAACAACACACTTTTCACATCAAATTCACATTTCACACACTTCCTAAAAAAATTAGGAATTATAACCCTATATTTTGGAAAAAAATTAAAATAAATGCAAAACAATGAAATTAACATGATAATTTCTAAATTGAATTATGTTGGGAGGTGTTTACACTCCTCCAATCCTATTCCAACTTCTTGAATTGAAATAAATTGACCAAATTAAAAGAAACAAATGAAGTACCTCAAACTTGATCAAATATTGGAATGAAGATCACATCATGCATGCCAAATGAGAGCTCACATGGACTCGAAAACACACTCCCCTCCCAATTCCTTACCCAATGAATCCAACCTCATCGAATTCCTCCTTCGATTGCACTCCCAATAAAGAAATCAAATTTTCACCCAAAAGAGGGTTTTTCTCACACAAATTTATTCACAATTAGAAACATAAATGAAAATCAAGTGCTTTTTCCCAATTTACCATTTTTCCAATTTCAAATTAAAATAGTATATAATTCATTTTCTATTTCCTGAATTCCTATTTTCCTCAAAATCCAAATAGGCACACCAATTTTTAAATAAAAAATATCTTTTAAATTCACTATTTAAATCCATATAAGCATATTTTCATTTAAATTTATGTAATTAAAGATTCAAATAGGATTTTTAAATCAAACATAACCCACAATTCTCAACCTAAGGAATTTTGTAGGAGTTTATGGTGAACTCCTCAACACTCTAGGATCACCTACAAGACAAAATGACTTCCAAAAGAGAGAAATGGTAGAAATATCATGCTATGATTAAGGATGAAAGAATGCCAAAATGAATATGGAAATGCATATATTAAGCTTTTCTTATATAGGAAAGGTGAGAGATAGGATTAGACAAGATCATGACAAGAGTCTTAATCCTATCACATGAGACAACTAACTCATAACAACCTAGGACACAAGAATTAAATGAATTCAAACTAGATAAGATAAGTGATAGCTAATGCTTAACTAGAAAGATTCCTTCCTAGGACCTAAGTGGACTTAACATGTAAATATGACCTAGATATGTAAAATGCCTATTTACACCAACACCCCCTTAAGTACAACTTAGGGAGTACTTATGCAAATGACACAAAGATGGGTCCCAGCTACGAGGCCATGTTAGGTACCCATGTACAAATGCAAATGAAATCTCTCACAAATGGAGAAAAGGAGAAAATCCAGTGGGAAAAGATCCTCCCCAAAAGAGAGATGAAATACAATAATGATCTCCATGAAAAAATGAAAGGACAAAACCCCATTCAAGGAAAAATACCCCCATAAGAGAGATGAAGAAGAGACCATTCAACCTTCCCAATGAAAAATATCCATCACAAATCTAATCAATCTCCCTTCATACAAAGGATGACAAGAGAGACCAGACAGTCCCCCATAATGAGATAACCTATTACAAAGAAGCACTGGAAGTACACTTGTGGAGTAACACTAGAATCCATAATCAAGGAAAGCAAGGAAAGATAAAATTTTGATGCTAGAAACCATATTAGAGTCACTCAAGGAATCAAGTTAGAATCATCATAAAGCAACAACAAACCTGATGCCAAGAAACACTGGAAAACTCTTAAACTGTCACAACCCTAGAATCTATGAAGCAACAGTTGATTGAAAAAATATATAGAACTAAAATGAAGTAAAAAGATGGAAATTTCACCCTCTCAACAATCAAAATATCCAAGTAATCTCTACGACACCCTTTGGGGAAAAACTAAAATAATGATATACCTGAGGAAAATAGAAAAAAAAGTGCATGGATGGAAATGTAGAGCTCCTCAATACATTTCCAACACTACAAGAATCGTGAAAATCAAAGATTGTGGTAAAAAGTTATGAGCTCAAGAGCCATATAACAAGATCTTACTTCAACCAATAATAAATGCCACCAAATAGAAAAATTCTAAAAAATAATCTATACCATTGGAAAACTCACAACGCCAGCTTTCTGACACTATTTAGTTTAAAAAAAAATTGATTTGGATCAAAATTTATAGTAAAATGAAAACAAGGCCCAAAAGAGGGCATATTTAGACTAACTAGGGGAAAAAATTTAGCCCTCAAGGGCTAACAGGTGGTTTTCCATGTGACTACAGGTGGGGTAGATGGTTAAAAAAATTATCGTTGCTCCCAGTGGTGGCACTACTAGGGCAGGGAACTTAGGGGGTAGCGGGTCGGAGGTCGCGCTACTCAGGGCTTATAAACTTGTCAACGCTAATAAACTTGTTGGTGGTACAATAATTTATAAAACAAAGTTTTTTTAAAGAAAATTAAACCTATTGATAAATGCAAATTGTATTAATGGAAGCGTAGGATGGCTGATGTGACCCAAGATTTGACTCAATCCATAGAGGAGTATATGGTGTCAATCAGGGAAGGTCTAAACACCAAACAACACAATCTCAACCAAAAACAACAACATCCAAGTCACAAATCTTCAAATTCAACTTAACACACCAAGCCTTCACAATTCCTTGTAGTATTGCCTCCTTATTGAATCAGGTATATCTTTTAGAGAAGGTCCTCTCACTTTAGGACCAACACCATTTCATAGACCCATTAGGGTGTACAAACATATATCTCCAAACCTCAATAGGTTTCTTTTGAACAACTTCACCACAACCTAGTTTCTACATTGTCTAGACCCCAAATTAGGTCTATTTTACAAAGAAACTTGTCACCAATCTTCCTCCCAACATCTAAATTCACTTGGGAAACATTCTACAGATTACCAAACCAAAGATTTCATAATTTTTTACAGAGACACACTTTCCAAGGTGCCTAAACCAGAAACCCTCCTTTTTAGCAACTTTCTTAGGGTTTTATTGAAAATATAACCTCCATGATTTCTCTAGCCATGCAACCACTTCTAACACCATTGAATACCTTTTCTTATACTCACTCAATCAACAAGTAATGTTGCCCTAACCAATTTCATGCATTAGCTTACTAAAACCTCACAATTTCACAAGAAAAATATGCTTTTCACCATTAGGGAATCATGCCCAACTCTCTATTTGGCCTCCCCTGCACTCACTGGCCTTCCTAGCATTCATCCCTATTTAAATACTACCCATTCCACCAAGATATAGTGCCTACAGATGGTGGAATGGGTCCATTTTCAGATTTAAAACAACAAAACCCTTAAGACTGAATTGCACAAGAAGATTTTAGTAAAAACCCCCTAACTTTCACAAGATTCAATGAAACTTCACCAAACTTAAAATATTTGAAAGTAGATTCCTCCTATTACAACTTCCAAATAAAATCATAGCAAAAAACCTGCACGGGCCTGTACAAATCTCTGCAAAAGCACTGTATAGAAATAAATCTACAAAATTTAAGGAAAATAGTGATTTTATTGATCAAAATCTTCTACAAACTTCACATCCAATCCTTACAATGAGCCCTCCATCATTTTTATACTTTTTCCCACCAAAAACCAACTGTTTCAACTACCTCAAATGACCATTTGAACCTAGGTGACCATTGAACTTCTAGATTTGCCCTTTGCAACTTTTTCCATTTTACATTTTTTGCACAAATGACAACTTTTGCATTATTTAGCAATATTATGCAACTTAGACCTCATAAACACCTAATGACCAATCAAACATGACTCATTACAATATTAAATGGTATTAATGACCTTATTTAATGCATATTGACTCAAAACACTTAGAGCCTACTCAACAACAACCTTGATTGACAACATTTTTCCAAAGGTGCTCTTGCACCATACACCCCACCTTGTAATTTTTCCAAGTCTCTTAGAAATGATGTAGCAAATTGTTCACCTCTAATCATCTCTTTCCTCTGACCTTCTTGAACTCTTTCATCAGGTACACCTTGGTTCACATTGTGCTTGGCCTTCTTGTCCTTACCACCACTTGAATCATACTCCATCCCTATACACTAATTTGTGGGGTGTCCTTCAACCTTTTCATCATCACATACTAAAGTTATACCTTCTTTCACCTCTACACAAAAATCCTTATTGACTTCCTTTGCTTCCATATTTGTTTCATGCTTAGACCTTTGCCACATACTCCTCTTGTCTTCATTTTTGTTCCATTTTTGTTTCATGCTTAAACCTTTTCCCATCATAAATTGTAGACTTGTCAAACTGCCAAGGCCTTCCAAGTAACACATGGCAACAACTCACAAAACCTCAATAGGTTTCTTTTGAAAAAATTCAGCAAAACCTGGTTTCTACATTGTCCAGACCCCAAATTAGGTCTATTTTACAAAGAAACTGGTCACCTGTCTTCCTCCCAAGCTCTGAATTCACTTGGGCAACATTCTACAGATTACCAAACCAAATATTTCATATTTTTTTATAGAGACACACTTTCCAAGGTGCCTAAACCAGAAACCCTCCTTTTTAGCAACTTTCATAGGGTTTTACTGAAAATCTAACCTTTAGGCTTTCTCTAGCCCTACTATAACTTCTAACACCCTTGAATACATCTCCTCATATTCACTCAATCAACAAGTAATGCTGCCCTAACCAATTCCATGCATTACCTTACTAAAACCTCACAATTTCATAAGAAAAACACACTTTTCACCATTAGGGCATCATGCCCAACTCTCTATTTGGCTCCCTTGCACTCATAGACCTTCCTAGCATTTATACCTATTTAAATACTACCCATTCCATCGAGATATAGTTCCTACAGAAGGTGGAATGGGTCCATTTTCAGATTTAAAACAATAAAACCCTTAAGACTGAATTACACGTGCATATTTTAGTAAAATCCCCCTAACTTTCACAAGATTCAATGAAACCTCACCAAACTTGAAATATTTGAATGTAGATTCCCCCTATTACAACTTTCAAATCAAATTATAAGAAAGAATGGCTTGTATGGGCCACACAAATCTCCACAAAAGCACTGTACAAAAAGAAATCTATAGAATTTAAGGAAAATAGTCATTTTATTGATCAAAATCTTCTACAAACTACACAACGAGCCTTCCATCACTTTTATACTTTTTCCCTCCAAAAAACAACTATTTCAACTACCTCAAATGGCCATTTGAACCTAGGTGACCGTTGAACTTCTAGATCTGCCCTTTGCAACTTTTTCCATTTTACATTTTTTGCACAAATGACAACTTTTGTGTTATTTAGCAATATTATGCAACTTAGACCTCCTAAACACCTAATGACCACTCAAACATGACTCATTACAATATTAAATGGTCTCAATGACATTATTTAATGCATATTGACTCAAAACACCTAGAGCCTACTCAACAACAACCTTGATTGACAACATTTTTCCAAAGGTGCTCCTGCACCATACAACCCACCTTGGAATTTTTCCAAGTCTCTTGGAAATGATATAACAACTTGTTCACCTCTGATCATCTCTTGCCTTTGACCTTCTTGAACTCTTTCATTAGGTACACCTTGATTCACATTATGTTTGGCCTTCTTGTCCTTACCACCACTTGAATCATGCTCCATCCCTATACACTGATCCATGGGGTGTCCTTCAACCTTTTCATCATCACATACTAAAGTTATACCTTCTTTCACCTCTGCACACAAATCCTTATTGACTTCACTTCCATCTTTGTTTCATGCTTAAACCTTTGCCACATACTCTTCTTGTCTTCATTTTTGTTCCATTTTTGTTTCATTCTTAAACCTTTGCCCATCATAAATTGCAAACCTATCAAATTTCCAAGTCCTTCCAAGTAACACATGCAAAAACTCACCAAACCTCAATATCTCCAAACCTTAATAGGTTTCTTTTGAACAAGTTCACCAAAACCTGGTTTCTACGTTGTCTAGACCCCAAATTAGGTCTATTTTACAAAGAAACTTGTCACCAATCTTCCTCCCAACCTCTGAATTCACTTGGGAAACATTCTATAGATTACCAAACCAAAGAGTTCACAATTTGTTTACAGACACACTTTACAAGGTGCCTAAACCAGAAACCCTCCTTTTTAGCAACTTTCTTAGGGTTTTACTGAAAATCTAACCTCCAGGCTTGCTTTAGCCATGCAACCACTTCTAACACCCTTGAATACCTTTTCTCATACTCACTCAATCAACAAGTAATGCTTCCCTAACCAATTTCATGCATTACCTTACTAAAACCTCACAATTTCAATGGAAAAACACACTTTTCACCATTAGGGCATCATGCCCAACTCTCTATTTGGCGTCCCCTGCACTCATAGACCTTCCTAGAATTCATCCGTATTTAAATACTATCCATTTCACCAAGATACAGTGCCTACAGAAGGTGGAATGGGTCCATTTTTAGATTTAAAACAACAAAACCCTTAAGACTGAATTACAGAGGTAGGTTTTAGTAAAAACCCCCTAACTTTCACAAGATTCAATGAAACTTCATCAAACTTTAAATATTCAAAAGTAGATTCCCACTATTACAACTTCCAAATCAAATCATAGCAAAGAAGGACCTGTACAGGCCGTACAAATCTCTGCAAAAGCACTATACAAAAAGAAATCTACATAATTTAACGAAAACAATGATTTTATTGATCAAAATCTTCTACAAACTTCACAACCAACCCTTACAATGATCCTTCCATCACTTTTATACTTTTTCACTCCAAAAACCAACTGTTTAAACTACCTCAAATGGCCATTTGAACCTAGGTGACTGTTGAACTTCTAGATCTGCCCTTTGCAACTTTTGCCATTTTACATTTTCTGCACAAATGACAACTTTTGCATTATTTAGCAATATTATGCAACTTAGACCTCCTAAGCACATAATGACCACTCAAACATGACTCATTACAATATTAAATGGTCTCAATGACCTTATTTAATGCATATTGACTCAAAACACCTAGATCCTACTCAACAACAACCTTGATTGACAATATTTTTCCAAAGTTGCTCCTGCACCATACACCCCACCTTGGAATTTTTCCAAGTCTCTTGGAAATGATATAGCAACTTTTTCACCTTTGATCATCTCTTTCCTCTGACCTTCTTGAACTCTTTCATCAGGTACACCTTGATTCACATTGTGCTTGGCCTTCTTGTCCTTACCACCACTTGAATCATGCTCCATCCCTATACAATGATATGTGGGGTATCCTTCAACCTTTTCATCATCACATACTAAATTTATACCTTCTTTCACCTCTACACACAAATTCATATTGACTGCCTTCGCTTCCATCTTTGTTTCATGCTTAAACCTTTGCCACATACTATTCTTGTCTTCATTTTTGTTCCATTTTTGTTTCATGCTTAAACCTTTTCCCATCATAAATTGCAGACCTATCAAAATACCAAGGCCTTCCAAGTAACACATGGCAACAACTCACTAAACCTCAATATCTCCAAACCTCAATAGGTTTCTTTTGAACAACTTCACCAAAACCTAGTTTCTACGTTGTCTAGACCCCAAATTAGGTCTACTTTATAAAGAAACTTGTCACCTATCTTCGTACCAACCTCTGAATTCACTTGGGAAACATTCTACAAATTACCAAACCAAATATTTCACAATTTGTTTACAGAGACACACTTTCCAAGGTGCCTAAACCAGAAACCCTCCTTTTTAGCAACTTTCTTAGGGTTTTACTAAAAATCTAACCTCTAGGCTTGCTCTATCCCTGCAACCACTTCTAACACCCTTGAATACCTCTTCTCATACTCACTCAATCAACAAGTAATGCTTCCCTAACCAATTCCATGCATTACCTTACTAAAACCTCACAATTTCACAAGAAAAACACACTTTTCACCATTAGGGCATCATGCCCAACTCTCTATTTGGCCTCCCCTGCACTCACAAACCTCCTTGGCATTCATCCCTATTTAAATACTGCCCATTTCACTAAGATACAGTGCCTATAAAAGGTGGAATGGGTCCATTTTTTAGATTTAAAACAACAAATCCCTTAAGACTAAATTACACAGGCATATTTTAGTAAAAACCCCCTAACTTTCACAAGATTTAATGAAAATTCATCAAACTTTAAATATTCAAAAGTAGATTCCCCCTATTACAACTTCCAAATCAAATCATAGCAAAGGACATGTACGTGCCATACAAATCTCTACAAAAGCACTGTACAGAAAGAAATCTATAAAATTTAAGGTAAACAGTGATTTAATTGATCAAAATCTTCTACAAACTTCACAACAAACCCTTACAACGAGCCTTCCATCACTTTTATACTTTTTACCTCCAAAAACCAACTATTTCAACTACCTCAAATGACCATTTGAACCTAGATGACCGTTGAACTTCTAGATCTGCCCTTTGCAACTTTTGCCATTTTACATTTTTTGCACAAATGATAACTTTTACATTATTTAGCAATATTATGCAACTTAGACCTCCTAAACACCTAATGACCACTCAAACATGACACATTAAAATATTAAATGGTCTCAATGACCTTATTTAATGTATATTGACTCAAAATACCTAGAGCCTACTCAACAACAACCTTGATTGACAACATTTTTCCAAAGGTGCTCCTACACCAGTATAGATGACACGAGGCTAACAACCAAATATTCTGCAGACAACTAATAGCAACCCATAGAACTGTACAACCAGTATGGCCAAGTACGAATTTGTACAATCATATGGCCTAACAATTTCCTCACACCTTGAACAAAAATTCTTAGATTTCAACAATTTTACGGTCGATTCCTTAGATTCTTGGGCCTCCTAGATGCAATGGTGAGGTCAATTTTCACTTAAACTACTCTGAAAATTTAGCACCTTTCAGATCTGGCAACTGAAACCCTTCCTTCAAACACTTGTAGATCTATCAATATATGATGAAATTTGATGAAACAAAAGTCAAATCTAACTTTCTCTAATGCCCTAGATTCAATTGTGAGGTTCTCAAGACCTCAACTCATATACAAAAAAAAATTCACACCAATATTGGTCCCTCAAATTTGGGAAGAAGTCTACAACATTGAAACTCTGATACCATGCATGAGTTTATGGTGAACTTCTCAATACTCTAGGATCACCCACAAGACAAAATAACTTCCACAAAAGAGAAATGGTAGAAATATCATTCTATTATTAAGGATACGAGAATGCCAAAATGAATATGGTAGCCTAAATAAATATGGAAATATGCATATGAAGTCTTGCTTATATAGGCAAGGTGAGAGATAGGATTAAACAAGATCATGATAAGTGTCTTAAATCTATCACATGAAAAACTAACTCATAACAACCTAGGAAAAAAATATTAAATGAATTCCAACTAGATAAGATAAGTTACAACTAATGCTTAACTAGAAAGATTCCTTCCTAGGACCTAAGTGGACTTAACATGTAAAATATGACCTAGATAGGTAAACACCTATTTACACCAACAATTTTTTGTAATTTAATTAATCAATAGTTTAACTCATTTCTACTTTCATTCTATTTCCCCTTTCCCGAAACACAAAAAAATAATTAATAACCAATATAAGAATCATTTGAACTCCTAATATCTTATCTAAGAAAAACATAGAATTTATACCATTAATTAAATTGTTCAATGGTCATTCATGACACATAGGGATTTCAAAATAATTTTGAACTCAGATCCAAGTTCACATAGGGTCAAGTATGACACATATTGTACTCAATTCAAGCACAATCAAGGAATAGATAGGGAGGCCTAATGTGACATCTCCAAATTGACCACCATTGAGGAATAACTCAGACCTATGTAGCTAGGTGAAGAAATAACCATGTACCTATAACCATTTAACACACATCAAGGGTACCTACACAATGAATATATAGCTGAAGCACAACATAATCACCCAATGGGGTTCCATAGTATAAATCATAAAATAACATCTATACATTTGCCATATAAATCATTTCTTGTATCATCACTACTCAAGGTCACATTTAATCATAACATATATAATGCATGTCACTGAATTGAAGCATAATGCTACACAAAGCATGTAAAAATACAAAATTCCAATACCTAACATGTTGGGGAGCCTCATCTAGAACATGATGTGGTTAATACACACCAATCAAAGCCATAATACAATCACCCCAAAAAGCACGAAAAAATGGTGAAGCTAAAACATTGATCTCACATTAACAAGATATAAATTGGAGGGGCACTACATGAGAATTTTACCATGGATATTTTTTTAGAGAAAAATCTAGTAAAACATAGAAAAATCCCCTCCTTGCTTATTGTGTTTAATAAAAATTGATATCCTAGGTTTCTTGGGCATACAACCAACCTAAAATAGCTTATATTAATCCCTAAGATCACACACATCTCCCTTACATAGCCTCTTCCAACTTTGATTAGCTTATTACAATTTATGAGGAACTATGAATCCCATTAGAATTCACTTATAATTCCTTCTATTATACCTCTTGGTCACTTACAACTATTAAATAAAGTCATACATCTTTAAGGAATCTTATAATTCATCAAAAATAAAAGAGAAGAGACATTTGAAGTGTTTGTAGGTGTCAAGATTTATTTTTGGATGTCTACAAAGATTGACACTTCATGCAATATAACAAAATTGTCACTTTCCTAATGAAACTAATGATTTCATAGAAAATTGATGCTTTCATGACAAGATTATTGTCATTTAATTGAACAAAAAAATTGCACAAAGTTGTTGAAACCTTCATTTTTCCTCTATCAATTCTCCTTTAACACCTACACCCTCCTCAAATGTGTGTTATAAACTGTGTTACCCTTCAACAATTAATTATTTAATTTGTTTTATAGATTAGGTCTAAGGCTCTAGTCCTATCTCATTAAACTTCAATCTAACTAAAAGCCACTTGCAACTATTATAGAATAAATTCAAAAAAATCAGACAACATATGCACAAAAAATAGAGTAAAATAGAGGAAAGAAGAATTTACACACACACTCACTCACTTGCTCACTCAAATTTTTTATTAGATAAAAAAATTCTTGGTTATAACAAATATTTAGACGTCTAACAACTATATAAGATAATGAGCAAATATAACCCTTTTGTTAGACTCTCCATATTCATCTTCTTGTTAAGACTCTAAATTAAATAATAAAAACTAACTTCCTTTTTTGTTTTTTGTTTTCTTATTCTACCTTATATTTTTGTCCTATTCCCCTCAAATAAGGCAATCACCACCCATTCTATTTCTAAGAGAAAAAAACCCATAAATATCTCAACCATTCGAGAGTTGCCTAATTACCTTAAATATTCAATTGTCAAGTGCACAACAATTGTCAATTGTACAAGTTCAAATATACAAGAGACAAAAACATGTAAAATGCTTGTTTGATTCCAAGTGTAATATATGTGATGCAAGATGATTTGATATACACTCCAAGTGATCGATAAGATAATCAAATGATAACTAATGTCCTAAAACTTGTCCTTAAATACACAATTATAGGGATTTAATTCAAATGATTTGACATGCAAGTCAATAGACAACTAATAAATTTTAAAAAAATACCAACTCAATATATATATATATATATATATATATATATATATATATATATGACAAGACCACTCATACAATTTGTACCCATAATCCAATCCAAAATATATAAAAATGACTAAATAAAAACAAATTCAAACCAAAAAAATAATTTTAATATTCTATAAACACTAAATAATTCAAATTAAACATGTCTTTAAAAAACCAATAAAAATCAATGATAAAATAGACACTTTTCCCCCAAATAGTTATTTGCAAAGTAAAGAATATATTATAAACTATTAAGTATGAAGCTAAAATAATATAGTACCACTTTTAAAATATATACGCCAATCTTGATGTTTATTTTGTAATCATGATATTCACGGTAATGAACTTTTCATCTTGTCGTTCACTTTAAATTGATAAGCACGTACTTTTTTTTGAGGTGCTCGTTGGAATAAATGCCAAATTAGTATTGAAAATAGGAAAAGGTTAAATATGTTTTAAACTATATAAATTTAGTGGGAAAGTCATTTGTGTTGGGGCGATTGTGTATGGGGCATAATATATAAGTTAGAGAACCATTTAACTATATAAATTTAGTGGGAAAGTCATTTATGTGGGGGGCATAATATATAAGATAGAGATCTATAATCCACTCACCTTCATGTTTGCAACATATGTTTGGAAAGGGTTGGTGTTGATAGACATTATTTAAGAGTTCATTGGGTTACGATTATTCTTCTTTGGTAAAATCCCTATTAGCAAATCAATGATATAGAACAATGATCAAAGATCACATGCAATCATGTAATATTTATAGACATATAATTGTTGAAGCAATGCTAATTCCATACTCTTTAGAGGATGCAATGTGTAATGAATATCTCATGTTAGGTGCTAGATATACTCTATGATTCCAAAGATGTGTTCAAATTAATTAGGGTTTTCCATTTCATAAAACATCTTAGCATGTAATTTTAAATATGTCAAGCTTTATTCAAATCATAATTGCTGATTGGAAAGGGGAACACGAACCCATTTTATAATTTAAACTTGAGATTTTATGGTCATTCTCATTGTAAACACTGAAAATTGACCTAGGCTTGCAAGCTCTATTTCTCGCCGCTTACGTCCTAGCATAATTAAAATATTTAATTATGTTATTCGGTCCATTCTTCATCTATTAATTAAATAATTTTTAATTATTTAATTAATTCTGGTCTCTTTATTCTTCTTGATTATTTAAATAAATAAATTTTATTTATTTATTTAAATGTGTCGCTAATTATCTAATGTCTCCCTATAATTAAATAAACTTCTTAATTTATTTAATTATTTATGTCCACTAGTTCTTCTAAATTATTTAAATAAATAAATCTTGTTTATTTATTTAAATACGTCCATAATTTACATTTTCCTCTTCTAATTAAATACATTCTTTAATTTATTTAATTATGGCCACATGTCACTTTCCTCGTTTTAAATAAAATATCATTACTTATTTAAAATGGCCAAAACTTCTTATTTTTGCTGAAGATGGGCATTTATTGCTTGTTGTCATTTGATTCTCCATTTTTGAATTAAAATGATTTTTAATTCAAAAGATGCCTTTTTGCATGCAAAGGTCAAATGACTTTTATTAATTTGATTCCCCTGCCTTTTTTTAGCCATCCTATCTCAATTTTCAATCTGGTCCGTCCATTTGCCTTTCGATCTCATCTGTCCATTCGAAATTGCCTTTTCTTATAAAATGGCAATTTCAAATTCATTTTCTCTCTCTCAAGCATTCACACGAATTTTCGGGCTCTCATTCTGCTGTCATTTTCTCTCATACTTTGCATATTTTAGAGTCATTTTTCATAGTAAAATCCTCCAACACTTGTGTAGGACATGGCATGGTCTTAGGTTGCTCACATAAATCTGAGGGAAAATCGTTATTCACAGCAAGCTAGAAGGTGTAATGGAGATCAGCCATGGAGATTGAAGATTTGGGGTAACTATGTTTCGTTTTATTTTCATGTTTTCTCCTTTGCACTCTATTACTTCTTTGGATTTTTGGATTTATTGCTTCTAATCTAATCGACTATAAAATTTCCAAAGGTACATTTGGTGAACCCGACATCTTTTTGTGCATTTTTTTTGTTTTCGTACAACTTTTTGTTTTTGTTTTGCAGCTACAGGTTTCAGAGCAACGCATTTGAATCCTACTGAACCACATTCGTTGCATCGCGATGCATAAGAAAAAAAAACAATGCATTTGAAACATTGAACCGCATTTGTGACCTCCAATGATGCATTCGACATAATTGTGACGCATTTGCATGATTCTGACGTATTTGTTTGCAGAACAATGCATTCGGCTGGTAAACTCTGACAAAAATTGTTGTGACGCATATGCTCTGTTGTAACGCATTTGTCTGCTCAGTTTTTGTATTTAGTTTTTCTTTTTAGATTGCTCCATTTCTATCATTTCAGTCTTTTCTATTTTTCTTGCATCCTTTAGAGTAGGATTTTTTGGTCGCTAATGTCTAGTTGCAGCGTGTGGCATTAGGATTCTTGTGGGTCGAAGGCATTTTTTGAAATTACTAACATGTGGGTTTGCAATGCTCGTGAGTCAAAGACATATATCCAAACTACTGACATGTGATTTTGCAGCTACGTTTGTCAAAGACTAATCTTTCAAACCATTTGTTTGTGATTTTTAGTTTAGGAACACTTCCTTTGGTGTACTAAAATGAACTTTGTTTGCAAGTGTTTGACTGTGCTTGAAAGTGGTAAGTGACTATGCTCCCACCTTGTGAAAACTCGATGATCAAAAATCCAAACCCACTTTATTTTTGTAACCTTTAAAGACTTAATAATCGTAGTATCCTCTCCCCTTACGCTTTTGGGCGATCCTGGGTGTAAGAGAAACAGTTATTATTTCTAGAAATGGGTTTTCCTTAAGGGAAAAGTACTCACCTTAAGGGACGACCCGACCAGTAACAGGCTAAAGCCAAGCCACTTCCAACTGGAATATAAAATGGGTGCTTGAGGAAATTTCAAGTACCACGAGTGTGGATGTGTCACACAGACGGAGTAGTACTTCCATAAACCCTGTTGAGCGTAAGCTCTTCAGGCTGGAGTACCACCTAATTAGTGATTAATCTCTCGCCCCATGTGTGGTCACTCAAACAGATGCCCTAACTAGACACCTATTGTTTTAGAAGCCAACCATTTTCAGTCATTGCTTGGTATAGAGTAGGGTACAGTATCATGCCTGAAGACACTCACTGTTGACTCCCTTGAGTAGAGATAGCAATTCTTGGGAAGTGACTACCCAAGGATCTGAAATTGGTGAGCCTATAGAAATGCATGCAAAGAAGGGAGCCTGTGCCACCAATCTTCTAAGTTATCCGCTCTCGAGAAGAAGTGTTTAGCACCAATCCGGGGTATATCAGTGGGCTATACCAAGTATACAAACCCTTGGCCTATTAGGATCATGCTCGTCTCATGTGTGTTTGCTTACATTAAACTTTGTGCTTGTCAAGTGCTTCCTGGATTGTCAAACAACATTCAACACATTCACAAATCTGAACAAAACATTCAACCTTTCACAGATCAGATTTTCTCTCAATACACTAGAAAACTCAATTTTTACAACCTGTGATGCAATTATTGAAACACGTCTACTGTCCTGATACGCATTTGAAAATCCTTGAGGCGTAATCGCTCTTTTAAACTGCATTTGCTTCCATAAACATCGCATTTGATTGTGTCACAACACTTTTGAATCTCACAAAACCACATCTTCCAAACTTTGTCGCATTTATCAATTTCAGAGCTGCATTCGCTTAAACCAAAACACATTTTAAATAATGTGACACATCCGAGGTCTCAAACGATGCATATGTCTGACAGAAACAAAACCCTGATACAAAGCCAAATTTGAGTCTAAACACTGTCAGCCTATTATCAAACACTTTTTCCAAGAGGACCTTATCAGAAACCAACTTTGAAATTGCTCAAAATCTTTATCATTCAACCATTAGTTTGTATTCTTGACCATAGGATTAATCTTTCAAATTTTAGTTGCATGCATTAGGCTTCATAATCATAATTTTTGGCATTAGCTTGACCCTAGGTTTTCATCTTTGCATACTTTGGATTAGGCTAACCTCATCACAATTTGCAAAATCATTGCTTTCAAAACTAGGTTATCTTGGACTTAATCATCATTCCTTTTTTCAGTCATTGTCCCTTTTGTGAGAATTTCTAACTCAATAGTCTAGTTAGGAAAAATCACTAGTCATCTTGACCTCGCCACTTTGTCATTTTCAACAAGTCCTTTGGTAACAAAAATCGAAAACAAAGACTAAGCTTAGAGTGTTTAGGTATCCTTTTCTCCAAATTGCATTCTAGTTTATACCTTGCATACTTTATTCCCAAAAATACAAAAATATTATTCATCCTAGTCGTCATTTTGAACCTAGACTTCGCATTAGTTGCCTCTTTAGTCAACATAATAATCTTAGTCCCTATTTTGCACCTCGTCATCATCATCATCCTAGTCATAATTGTCACTTTATCTTTTCAGCATTACTCATCTCTTTAGGAAAACATTATCATCTCATTGCATCATCAACCTTTATCACACAAAAAGACAAAAAACATAGACTAGTGTCATACTCGCATGGTCATTATCTTCATTTGAGCAATTTATTTTGATGGTAGAAACAAGACTTCAACGAAAGAAAAAACAAATGGCAGAATTTGGACAAGACTTTGACAACAACACCAACATCAACACCAATTCCAATGACTGGATTTTTGATGACCTGTTTGGAAATTTGAACGCTCAATCTTCCATGTTCATGTCAACTTCCTTTCAAAATCCACTTTTTGAACAATTCATACAAAGAGACCAAAATGGACAAGTCTATGCTGAAAACTTAGAGGCAGCAGGCCAAAATCCCGAAGTCGCTTCATTTGTGGAAGACTTGGTCTTGAACAATCCTGAACGATACCTCACTATGCTCTTAGAACAAGGCGCAAGATTACCAAAAGGCTTCGACATTAATACCATATGACCTGTCTCTCCTAATAATAAGACAAAACACATCCCAACATGACAAGAACAATACCTTGACCAATAATATTGTCATTACTACGCAAGTTGTCACTACCACTATTAATGCGACATCTAGTGGCACCATAAATCAAAACACCTCCTCTTCAACCAACACGACATCTACAGGAGGAACATCTACTATGACTGTGCCTACAATGTCCACATCATCTTCACAAATGATAGGAGCTACCTTTTCACAGTCCATGCCTACAACGTCCACATCATCTTCACAAACGATAGGAGCTACCTTTTTCACATTCCATGCCTACAACGTCCACATCATCTTCACAAATGATAGGAGCCACCTTTGCATCCACATCAGTAGGCACCACCTCCTCAAATCCTATGTTCGGCTCTTTATCTATGACAATGGGGGAATCTTCATTACATCCTTACGGTGGAACCCCATTTAATCCCTTTGGACGAAACTCACGACACATTTTCATTCAAGGCCCTCAACACAACATTAACACATCATCACAAATGAACATCCCACATGGACAAGGGAACAATACACATATACCACATGGGCACTTTCAAGGACCTAACACTACCATGCCACACAAACAATTCTTTCAACATGCACAAGGCACTCAACTGTTGCAACAAATGCATACCTTTGGACATCAAACAAATCAAGGACCTCAAATACAAAAAAACATGGCAGGGTTACATATTCCCACATACTCGTCCCAGATTCATGCTCAACAACAAATTCCCACTCACAACTAGCAATATCAGCAAACACCTAATCAGAACACACCGTACTTTTAGGCAACCAATGATCCCATTGTACACACCTTGCTGGAAAAAGTGGATGACCTTTAAAAATAGATGGAAAATATGAAAACCTCTGACAAGAAGATGCAAATGCCATACGACGTATGTCCATATCCTTTTGATACAACTTTGTACATGCCACCATTTCCACATGGCTATGTGGCTCCAAACTTCAACAAATACAAGGGTAAAACAAATCCACTTGACCACATCAGAGAGTTCATAACAAGTTGTGTGGATATTGCTCATGAGCACACATATGTAATGTGACTGTTTCCTAAAATCCTTGCAAGACTAGCCCTAGAATGATTCTATACACTACAACCCAGAATACAGTCATGGAAAGAAATTGCTGAAAAATTCATGAAAAATTACACATACAACATTGACACAAAAACCTCCATTACCAACTTATGCCAGCTCACACAAGAAGATTCAGGTGAAACCTTTTTACCATTCTTTCAAAAATAGAGGGGCCTAGCAAGTCATTGTCATATAGACATACCTGAAAAGGAAAAAGTTGATATGTTTGTACAAACGTTATTAGGCCCACTGAAAAATGGCTTGCATGTTCATTGTTGCACAACTTTGCGGACCTAGTTGAATGGGGTGTCCAAGTGGAGCAAGCCCTCATAGCTGAAGGAAGACTAAAATATGGTCCCAAAAACAAAAACGCAAACCCTCCTCCTGCTGACAAAAATAAATTATGGGTTAAGAACAAACATGTCACCAACGATGGTGTATTCGATGCTAAGGCTGTCAACACTATGGGTCGTATGATTACCCTAAAAGGGACACAACCACAAAAAACATAGATGATGATGCAAACCTATTCTTATAATGCTGTCCAGACAAATCAAAATAACCAAGGCAATCAAAACAATCAAAATCAAAGGCAACCTATACAACCAAGACAATTCCCTAGCAGCCACACATACACCCCCTTGGGTGTGCCTATTGAAGAAGTTCTCAATAAATTCCTTCAGAATGGTGTCATCACACTTGAGGACCCCAAACCATACAACCCTGGGTAGTTTAAACCATCTTGGTGGGATAACAATGCATTTTGCAACTATCATCGAACAAAATGACACAAAACCTCTTCCTGTAAACAGTTGAAAAACTTGGTACAAGACCTTATTGAAAAGAATATCATTGAAGTTGGTGGACCACAATTTGCTTCTAATGCGAATCACACAATACACAAAAACCCATTGCAGGATCATGGTTTTGGAAACCCTTCTACGTCAAATACGAATAACAATAGTCAAGCCAACCATGTCCGTATTGGATATGACTATTCCAGAGGACATATCATACATCACATTAGAACAACTGATGAACATGTTTGCACAGTCATCGTCAGAAAGGCCCCTGAATGCAATGTCACCACTCGTGGCGGAAAGGTCACCATAGCCATCCCTCCTCCCCCTAGCCAACCAAAGGTAACAATAGCTAGCTCATCCACTTCGCAGTCACAATCGCGTCCACAAAACAAGCAGTCCCAACCTAAAGGAAACTTTAATCTTACTGATCAGCTTGGAAAAACACCAGAAAAAATCTCTATCCTTGAGTTGTTACACATCTTGCCTACCCATAAGGCCAAATAAAATATTGCAAGAATCCTCTGTTCCCCAAGATATTGATGTCAGCCAATTCGAAGCCATGGTAGGATATCTCATGACTCCCCACCATATCACCTTTTCTGACCAAGACTATTTATCATCCAAATCCAA
>VDFB02203955.1:0-48207 GCA_007258455.2 Sequoia sempervirens | reverse complement strand
TCACCTAAACAATAATAATGAGTATTAATGTGCACCCTATTCTCTTTTGAGTAATGTGGATTTGTGGGTGTTGCAGGTATGGAAGTGAAGAGTGGATCGAAGCTTTAAAATACGATGAGAGCATATGCCTGATTGGTTTCGTGCCAAGCTTGTAAAAGGGAAAGGTGTCCACAAAGAGACCCACATGAGGGATTGCATCAACGATGGATATTTCAAAGTAAAGGAACTCTTCAAGAGGATGCACCTACAATAAGAAGGTTCTTTCATGAAAAATGTATCGCGAACCATGTCCAAAAGGAAACGCTTCAAAATAAAAATGGATAGTTTTCCCAAGGGAGGACTGACCAACATATGACTAGCATCCCAAAGGAAGTCAATGTCAGAGATCGGTGCGTCGCCTTACCAACATCAAAGACAAGAGGAGCTATTTTTCCTTTCATCAAATGATCATGATCTATTAGGAGCCGTTCACTGAGATTGGGAGCAGCATGTCTACTTCTCAATGATACAGATCTACAAGAAGATTCATTTGGAGGATGTCACAAACATATCAGATTGAGCAAAAATGTTAACTATTTTCAGCTGCAGCAAAAAGAGGTAGTCACTAAAAGACAAAATTGCTACAGTTCCAGGGTCACTAGATGACAAAATAGGGAAAAAGACAAGAACATATTTTTAATTGTGAAATATTGGGAGTAGGTGAAACCCTAGATTGTATTGAATCTGGACCACACAATGTAAATCAATCCTAGCCATTCATTCTCCTTTTGAAAAACTATAAATAGGGGCTTGCTCCTCATTTGTAAGGTGTGGTGAATTGTTGTAAGAGTCATTTTGCATCAATAGAAGGAAGCATTGCATTGTTTTATGGTTGTTTTCTTTAAACATGCTCATTGTGCATGCATGATTCAACCTCCATGTTAATGTTAGTTTTATTTTCTTAAATGTCTTTGTACCTCTAGAAATTTTATGGTGGATTAGATTAGAAGCAATAAATCCAAAACTCCAAAGAAGTAATAGAGTGCAAAGGAGAAAACATGAAAATAAAATGAAACACAGTTACCCCAAATCTTCAATCTCCATGGTTGATCTTCATTACACCTTCTAGCTTGCTGCGAATAACGATTCGCCCTCAGATTTATGTGAGCAACCTAAGACCGTGCCATGTCCTACACAAGTGTTGAAGGATTTTACTATGAAAAATGACTCTAAAATATGCAAAATATGAGAGAAAATGACAGCAGAATCATGAGAGCCCGAAAATTCATGTGAATGCTTGAGAGAGAGAAAATGAATTTGAAATTGCCATTTTATAAGAAAAGGCAATTTCGAATGGATGGATGAGATTGAAAGGAAAACAGATGGACCAGATTGAAAGTTGAGACAGGATGGCTAAAAAAAGGTAGGGGAATCAAATTAATAAAAGTCATTTGACCTTTGCATGCAAAAAGGCATCTTTTGAATTAAAAATCATTTTAATTAAAAAATGGAGAATCAAATGACAACAGGCAATAAATGCCCATCTTCAGCCAAAATAAGAAATTTTGACCATTTTAAATAAGTAATGATTTTTTATTTAAAATGAGGAAAGTGACATGTGGCCATAATTAAATAAATTAAAGAATTTATTTAATTAGAAGAGGAAAATGTAAATTATTGATGTATTTAAATAAATAAACAAGATTTATTTATTTAAATAATCTAGAAGATCTAGTGGACATAAATAATTAAATAAATTAAGAATTTTATTTAATTATAGGGAGACATTAGAGAATTAGCGACGCATTTAAATAAATAAATAAAATTTATTTATTTAAATAATCAGGAAGAATAAAGAGACTAGAATTAATTAAATAATTCAAAATTATTTAATTAATAGATGAAGAATGGACCAAATAACATAATTAAATATTTTAATTATGCTAGGACGAAAGCGGCGAGAAATAGAGTTTGCAGGCCTAGGTCAATTTTTAGTGTCTACATTTTTCCCCTCTTTGTCATAATGCAGCCTGTCACATTGTGACAAAGAAAAATAAGTCAAAGTCATGCCCCAGCGAAGGTATGGCGTATCGATGCCCCCTCGGGAAAATTTTCAAATTTTGGCTCGGTAATAGAAAAATTTGGAAAGTGTCCTGACAAGCTAATTTAAAGACTAGAAAAGTAATGGCGAGACGGTTCAGAGTTTTGGACGTGTTTAAGGTACCCAAAAGAGCAATCAAAGGTGACGAAACGAGTCCTCAGTAATAAAAATTGTGAAAAACCCCACTTTTACCCTATAAATAGTTGAAATTGGAGGTAAACCTCATTTCATTTTCAAATTTGTTATATTAATTTCAGAGAGCCCAGAGCGACGATAGCAGCAGAAAATATGGTGATCCCGATCATAGAGCACCGTAGATACATTGTTAGGACCTACAGGCGACCAGAGGGTGTGAAGTTGGCGGTATGTACCCTTAGCCTACTTTGTCAATTTATCATTTTCGTGCTTTTTTATGGTTTCTAAGACTAGGAACAAATGCATCACGATGCATTTGTGTTCGTGTAAGCCACAATTGACTTCACGTTCGACGCATTCAATGCATCACGAAGCAAACACAAAAGGCCATTAAGAAATGGTCAAAAGTCGCACCGCATTTGCATGAAGTTGTGACACAATAGCCATTTAAAGCCACATTTGATGGTTGGAAAGCTGCATTCAAAATATTGAGACACATTTGTTGGTATGAGCGACGCATTTGAATCTAATGACGCATGTGTGAAAAATCGTGATGCAAGTATAATTGTGAGACCCAATCGCGGAGCAGAACGATGCAATCGTTGTATAGCGATGCAAACATTGTATGGAATGACGCAATCGACTAATTATGATGCAATTGAAGCCATTGTGACGCATTTGTTTTTGTCTTTGATAGATGTTAATTAAATGTTGTTTCAACTTTTAACTTTCCTTGACTTAGATTAAGTGATAATGACAAGCTTCAAAAAGATGTTGATGCATGCGTTGGTACGTGTAGAGACAGTTAGTGCCTATTTACACACGAGAGAGCAGACCATCGACCTATGCATTTAGAAACAGCTTGATAGATAGAGAGCGATGGCGTTTGATGCAACTAGGTTTCTACTATGTCACCTATATGCCCATTGTACAAGAAAATAGGGGACTCCTTACAGTGCTATGCGAGAGGTGGCATTCAGAGACCTGCACTTTCCACCTGCCAACTGGGGAGGCTATAGTTACCCTTGAGGATGTTTACCAGATTCTACGCCTACCGATCCGGGGGGAGAGGATTGTTTACGACCCACGACATGGACATCAGATGTTTATTACCTACTATCATGATCAAGGTGCCAGATTAGGTATTGAGGGATATGAGATCCGAGGGGAGTTTATGGCAGAGCACTACAGACGATTTGATGCTTTATTGGCAACATTGATTGCCAGTGTGGTTATTCCAAATCGTTGGGGGCACAAGTTTTTGATTGGCTGGGGGGATGTACTTGTTGGCATGAGGCAAGACCAGATGGTTTATGCTTGGGGACCTTGTTTATTAGGTATTCTATATCCTCAACTACATGAGGTTGCATATGGGAGGGCGCAAAGCATTTCCTGTGGGACAACCCTTCTTATGATCTGTGCTTGGGAGCATGTTGCCATTTTCCACCCACTGATTGATAGGCCATAGTTGGCAGATGGGATGTCGTATGTCTATTACTATGTCGATGCACTACAGCAGAGCCACTATGGTGAGACAGGTTGGTAGAGACATAGGATTGACACCATGACTGCATTTATTTGGAGACCGTACAGGGATTGCAAGCAGTGGGAGGGTGAGGCAGATCATCTCAGTTTATGCCGATAGTATCAATATCTAATTGGCCAGACAGTGCAGACATAGTTGATTATGGAGATGTACTTTCCACATCATGTTCTTAGACAGTTTGGTGAGTAGTAGGGTATTCCACTCGGGACAACTGAGTATGCAAGGTCATCTCGAGAGTCAGCATGGGGACCGCCCATATCTGTGGCCTTTGCTACTCAGCAGATAGATGGACTAGTGGTGTAGCAGTGGGGATCGAGAGGAGGCGCTACAGATCTAGGGACCACATCATATTTTGATTTATGGTGGCAAACACATAGGCCCATTCCCCTCACAGATCCAAATGGACCTGCGCCAGTGGATTGGAGATCCATTATTCCACATGTGTCGTGAGCTAGACAAGGGGGTGGATTTGGTGACAAAGGGAGAGGTAGAGGCAGAGGGAGAGATGGGGATAGGGCTGGAGGTAGGGGCGGAGGGAGAGATGGGGATGATGGTGATGATGGTGGAGCTACTGGGAGACAGAGGAGAGGAGGGTATGGAGGGAGACATTAGAGGTGGGTGAGGAAGCGAGTGGTCAGAGCACCATTGGACCCTATCCTAGAGGTAGCCGAGGAGGAGGGAGAGAGGGGAGGGGAGCATGCAGAGGTGGAGATTGGAGGAGAGGAGAGAGTGATGGAGGAGAGGTGGAGGAGGAGTGGATGGGGAGGTGGACATGGATGATGGGAGGACATGGATGGATGGATGGAAGACAATGATGGAGTATGGATGAGGGGATGATGGGATGCCGACATGGAGTACTGGGGAGGTTTTACTTGATGAGGGGCGAGCAGATCTGAGATCCAGAGGCAGGAGGCAACACAGTGGTGTGTGTATTTTGCAGCGCTATGTGGAAGACCTTCAAGGGATATGGCCCATGAGTTTTCCAAGGGTGAGCACTCGGTACGGCCAGTACAGGACCCTCTATGAGTAGGCAGTGCCTTCTGAGCAACGAGATCCTACACTGTCATGCTCATAGATGAGGATAGGCAGTGGCCACAGATCAGGGAGTGGGAGCAATAGAAGGAGCCACACTAGTGCAGGAGGGTCTACCTCCTCAGGGCACACATCAGGGCATAGGTCCCACCACTCACATAGGCATGCCTTGAGTCATCATTCGAGCCACAGTCATGGGTCCACCGGTTCAAGGCAGAGGTCAGTACATAGGTAGCCACCAGTGACAGATACCTCAGTAGCTTAGGTTACAGATACGACTCAAACAGCCCCGACAGAGGTTACAGTGATAGATGCCTCAACCACGTAGGGATAGGTGACTATGACTATGATGGCCTCAGTTCCCTTGACAGAGCACTGATCCCCCAGATCTTCTCCTCGAGGATATGAGGAGAGTACCTCCTGAGATACTAATTTTTCATGCATTATGACATTATTGACTATTAAGCCTGCAAGCTCCATTTTTGGGATATCTCTTTGACTCTATCCTGTGACACTGATATTTTTGAGATTATATATATATGCGATGCAGTTTTGATGTGGCCTATTTGTTTTATGTTATAATGTGTTATGTGATGATGATGATGATTTAGATGACAAGTGATTATGTAGCTATAATTATGTGATGTTAATTTGATGCATTGTATGATTCCTATGATGATGTTATATGTATGTCTATGCCATGGATGCACTTATGATGAAATGCTATGTCTTATTTATGATTATATGCTACAATGATGCCATGGATGATACTGATGATGATAATATTTATGTTTTTATTTGTTCTCATTTCCTGCCCCTGATTATGGATGCACTAATGGATGACAATATTGTATATGGATTATATGATATGTGATTTGCATGATGATATGCCATGATGTGCTATAAAAAACTATGTAATTAAGCTATTTTATGATTTGGATCTAATCTAATGCAAATGTCTAATGTAGTGAAATTTCTATATGATTATGTATGTGAATGTATTTTTGTATGTCATAGGATATTATCAAGAGACAGAAGAAAGATGAGGTGACCAGAGAGAAGGAGGTGGATGTTAGTAAGACGCAAAATCCTTCAACACATTTCCATAGGACTACCAATTGTTGCTCTTAATCATCATTGGGCAGATTATCGTGATGGCCAACAAACACCATGATATGATGTAAATCACAGTGTGCAAGGTCATACCATCACTTGACATAAAGAGTCACAAAAAAGGATGATCATGACTCATACTAAAAGCATATTTGCTCCAGTCGTTTTGTCATAATCAACCACAAACAGTAAAGACAAGCAAGACAAATCACGAAACTTCATTGCTCCACTAAATCTTGTTGTTAGGACATCCTCGAGGAACTAGCCTCATGATTGCCAAAAGACAAAACAAACATCATAAAATTAAATTCCAAGTGTCTAGATGCCAAGATGTCAAGTTTGTCAAAAAGTTTGAATGTCTTGGTGTCAAAGTGTCAGGGTTGACCATATGAAGATGCCAAATTGGTGTCAAGTTTAGGAAGGACACATCCTAAACGATGTCAAGATGTCAGATTTAGAAAGGACACATTCTGAATGATGTTGATGCTAGAGGGATACTAGATTCGAGAAGGACACATCCTGAATGAGGTCGATGTCAAGATGTCGAATTGATGTCAAGTTCAGGAAGGACACATCCTGAACAATGTTGATGTCATGATGTCAAATTCAGGAAGGACACATCCTGAATAACGTCGATGCCAAAATTTCAATTTGATGTCAAGATTCGGGAAGGACACATCCCGAATGATGTTGATGTCGAGATGCCGGATTCAGGAAGGACACATCCTAAATAAAGTCGATGTTAAGAGGAACATACCTTGAATGTTGTGAGAGTCCTCAAAATTCTAGATGATTGCGATGACGCCTAGGAAGGACACATCCTAGGAAAATGAATAAGTGACTGGGCTGCCCTTCAGAAGGACACATCTAAAGAGTAAGCAAAATTTGACCGGTTTGACTAAGTTTGACTAAGATTGACCAATTTTGATATGCCAAGATGATTGTCGTGCTCAATTGACAGATTGTCGAAGTTCGCTTGGACAAAGATCATGATGAATTTAAAGACTATTTCATGTGTGAGAAAAATTGTGCAATGAACCCTAATGGACTGACCTAGTGTGGCCTCAGGGGCTCATCGATAGATGGCCTTGCCTACATCATACACTCAGAGACCTCGTAGCTCAACACAACCAATGACTTTGTCTTGTTGACCAAAGATTGAGTCATGATTTATTTTGACAAACCTAATACGACTGACCTAATGTCTCGGGGGCTCGAAGATGAGCCTTGTCTACGTAGCAAGTGCACAGAGACAACGTAGTTCGACAATGAAAAAGACTAATAAATACTTGAATTGACGCGACTATGTTGACTGACATGACTCCATTTTATGGAATTTTTGTGTTCTCTTTAGGACATTTTTTAATTTTTAGGTCTTTTTTTGGGACATTTTTTCAATTTTTAGGTCTTTTTTAAGGACATTTTTCAATTTTAGGTCTTTTTTCAAGACATTTTTCAATTTTTAGGTCTTCTTTTCAAGATATTTTTTATTTTAGGTCTTTTTTCAGTACATTTTTCAATTTTTAGGATCACGTGCGGTACCCACTGTAGTCTCATGATAAAATTTTTCCCCTAGTCAAGTTGAGAATGAGCCAAGAAAAATGGAATGTAAAGAAAAGGCATAACTAGCATGGACAGTGGACAATATACATGACTTGATTTCAACCATTGTCAGCCATGTACGAAAATTTCATGATGTTAGGGTGAAGTGTTATAATGAATTTTGGAAAAGAGTATGTTTATTAGGGACAAAGGTAGATAGAGTGACAGTAGATGGCACAGCAATGACTGACTACTCATGGCGCCTGTTTGCCAGGTTTTCACCATGGTACTTATCCAAAGCGCCTGTTTACCAGGTTTTCACTATTGGATGAATTATTTCTCTTTATTTTTGTCATTTTATTCATCATTTTTTTTTTGGTGCCACTAGGATGCCTATTTGCCAGGTTTTCATCAAGGTGACAATTTTTTGTATTTTTCAATTCTATTTTATTTTTGTATTTTTTAACTAGTTTTTAGGTAGGCTTTCTAATGCTATGAATAGAATTTGTGCAAATATAAACTTTTGATCAATTGTTCACATTCGGGAGTAGCTAATTGATATGCTCTGAAACTAAATGATGCTACGATGATGTAAGGGCCCAGCCAATTGGGCTCAAATTTTCCTGGCTCCTCCCTATCTAACTGATTCTTGGGATTCTGCATGAGAACTAGGTCTCCAATGTCAAACTTCCTAGTCATCACCTTTTTGTTATAACTTCTGCAAAGAAAATTTTGGTATGCTTGTAAATGATTCAATGCATTGTGTCTTCGTTCATCTAGCATTTCAACTCATGCAGTCATGACTGTCTGTGTTCTTCATCAGTGATGAGGCCTTTCATGGAGACTCACAAAGATGGAATTTCAACCTCTATGGGAAAGATGGTTTCGGCTCCCAAGACAAGGGCCAAAGGAGTGGCACCGGTGGGGTTACGGATGCTCATGCGGTATGCCAACAAGGCCGGGTTGAGTTTGACAGTCTTTTTAAGAAGTTTGATAATGGTTTTATTAGATGCCTCAACTTAATCATTTCACTGTGGGTAATATGGCATGGAAAAGTGGTGGCTAATATGGAAATGTTGACATAATTCACGGACCTCATGGTTTTTGAAGGGACGACCATTATCTGTGATGATGGATTATGGAATGTTGTACCGACAAATGATATAATTGAGGATGAATTTGGAGATTTGATTGTCAGTAATGTAAGTGAGTGGAATGGCTTCGATCCACTTAGTAAAATACTCAGTGGTGGTGATAATGATTATGTCCATTAGAGGATGTAGGGTGAATCTTTCCCACGAGATCAAGTCCCCATTGTGCAAAAGGCCAAGGAGAAGTGATTGGCCTCAAATCTTATGCTAGAGCATGAATCAAATCATTGTGAATTTGACATTGGCGGCATGTTCTTACAAATTTCAGTGCATCCTTTTCTAGTGTCGGCCAATAGTACCCAAGTCTCATAATCTTTTTAGCTAAGGTTAGGCCACTCGAATGGGACCCACATATACCCTCATGTACTTCTTGTAAGGTCGCTTTTTCTTCATTAGTTTCAAGAAAATGGAGAAGGGTATTGTCGAAGCTACGGCGGTAAAGGGTGTCACTGATGATGGTATAATGTGCAGCTTTGTAGATAAAGGACTTTCTTTGGTTATTGGAAAGGTTTTGAGGAAGGATCTGCGAATGAAGGTAGTCAAAAATGTCCTTATACCAGGGGGAACTAGAACCAACAAGCTCACAGACCATTTATGATTTGGGGACATCATAAGCAAGAATCAATAACTGCTCAACCAAAAACTCAAATTGTGGGACATTGCTGGGAATATCAAGCAAAGATCCGATTGTTGCCATAGCGTCAGCAACCTTGTTTTGTGTTCTTGGAATCAATTCAAAGGATAGCCTGTGAAAATATGTCAGAAAACTATCAACCATCCATTTATAAGGCATTAGCTTCTCATCTTTGGTTTCATACTCATTATTGACTTGGTTTATAATTAACTGAGGATCGTTGAGGACCTGCAGATTCCTGATTTTCCACTTGATAGTCATTTAGAGTCCTATAATTAGTGCTTCATACTCTGCCATGTTATTAGTGCATGAAAATGCAATCAGAATGACCTTGGGATGGAGTCTCCTTGTGGAGTAATGAATAATATTCCAACTCCTGATCCATGATTAGTATGAGATCCATCAAAGTATAATTGCCAAGGATGTTGGGATTCTGCGTGAAATACAAACTCATCTGGAAAATCTATTGTAAGAGGATGATTATCTGGTATTGGTGCATCTATGAGTTGGTTTGCTATTACCTGTCCTTTGATGTCTTTTCTCTCGGCATATTGAATATCATATTCACTAAGGATCGTGACCCATTTTGCTAAACGTCCTGTCAATGTTGCTCGACTCAAGAGGTACTTCAAGGGATCAATCTTGGCTACCAAGTATGTATTATGGTTTAACATGTAATGACTTAATTTTTGGGCTGTGAATACCACTTCCAAACAAGCACGTTCAATGGGTGTGTAATTTAGCTCATACCCCACCAGTGTTCTATTGATATAATATATGGCTCTTTATTTTTCTTCACAGTCATTTTGTGCTAGTAATGCCCCCAGTGCCAAAGTAGTTGCAGAGATGTACAAAATTAATGGTTTTCCTTGGATAGGAGGCATGAGAATTGGAGGTGACAATAAATACTGTTTGATATGGTTAAATTCCTCTTGGCATTTATCAATCCATACAAAGGGAATCCCTTTGCATAGGAGATACTGGAATGGTTGGCACCTATCTACGGGTTGAGCAATGAACCGTCTGATAGATTGAAGCCTACCTTGTAGCGTTCTTAGGCCACTGATTCCCTTAGGAGGAGGCATATCCAATATAGCTCTGAATTTAGTGGGATCAACTTCAATGCCTCTATGGGAGACTATGTATCCCAACAACTTGCTTGATGTTACACCAAAAACACACTTTTTCGGGTTCAACCGGACTTTATATTCTTCTAGCCTCCTGAAAACTTTGTCTAATACTGAAAGATGGTCATTTCTTGTCAATGAATTTTCCAAAAGATCATCCACATAGTCCTCCATTAATGTATGTATCATGTCATGGAATATTGTTGTCATTGCCCTTTGATATGTAGCGCCTGCATTTTTAAGACCAAACGGCATTATAGTCCAACAGTATGTACCCCAAGGGAATGTAAAAGTAGTTTTTTGTTGGTCTTCAGGGGAAATACGGATCTTATTATAACCATAGAAACCATCCATAAGGGACAACATCTCATATCTAGTTGTAAGGTCCACAATGATGTCAATGTTTGGCAAAGGAAAATCATCTTTAAGACATGCTTTATTGAGGTCTCGGAAGTCTGTGCATACGTGAATCTATCTAGTATACTTGGTGATAGGGACGATGTTGGATATCCATTTTGTATAGTCAATTGACCTTATAAAACCTACATCCAACAATTTTTTGAGTTCAACTTTAACCAGCAATGCAACTTGCGGGTGCATTTTTCTGAGCTTTTGTTTTACTGGCTTGGCATCTAGCAATAATGGCAAGTGATGTAATACTAACTTAGGATCTAATCCCGACATGAAAACATAAGACCATGCGAAGTTTATCTTGCATTCTGAGAAAAACTTTTGAAATTTTGGTTGTTCAACTTATGTCAATGATGCTGCAAAGAGAACCATTTCGGGGTCCTCCATAGTAGCTATATTAATAGCTATGGTATCCTTGACAAGCATTGCTTATTTTTCTCTTTCTACAGGGAGAAAGTCCAATCCTCCACCCTTGGGCACCTCAATGAGGTTTTCACCCTTGGTTACGTCCTTTATTTTTACTAATTTATCATCAGAAGGTGCCTTTCGGTTTTCACCTAGAGACGTATCATTTTTTGTTTTATTTTTCCTTTTAATTTTGTGACTAGAGGATGGCACAGTCTCCCCAAAATAAGCAGCACAATCCAAGTCAATGGTAAATCCAGCTTTGTGATCCCCATTTGGAATGCCCTCACGTAGCCCTAGAAATTCTGCTAGAGCCTCATCATTTTGAAAAGTGTCCATTACTGGTGGGCCTTGTTGGTTCCAGTCAATTAGGTCAGGGTAAATTAAGGATATTCCATCATCAACATTTGCAAATTGAGGAGATGACATGGAGAGCATGTAAATGGACACCGAGACATTGAAAATGAAGTTGTCATCGTCTAGTTCTATGTCAGATCCTATCAAGTATTCTCCTTCACTTGTTTCATACTCACCAGCGAAGTAAGGGACAAAGGGACTAGCAACAGGGTCAAGGTAAATAGTGGCAAGTGATAGTTCAAGTGATTTCGCATGATGGTCATCTATTTGGGGTGACTGGACAGGTGCGTCGAGGCTAGGACGAATGGGAATAGGATGTGATCTAGACTTGGCATCATTTGGTGTTGTATTGATCTTGAACATTTTCCAGAATCGTTCTTCAAATGTAGGCTCGCCAGGTTCAAGAAATAATTCGTCAAGGCAGCAATCACTTAAGGATCGTTGAGAGTCAAATTCCCATTCATGAGAGTCAGTTTCAGAGGAGGTTTCCTCAGTTGTCTCAACATAGTTTGAAGCATACGCTAACTCACATGGAAGCACACTAGTACTTGAATTACCAGATTCTCGTGGACCTAACCCTAACCCAAGATGTTTTGGTCTGTTTGAAATTGATAATGGCTCACGCCTTCCATTCTTATCCTTTCCAAGACCGCTTTTTCCATCATAGCCTTTTTCTTTTATCATGTTGTATCCTTTTCCATATATTGCTACTGGCAAGGGAGTCAAATCTTGTGGTTCTTTATAAATCTAGGATAGTATATCATCTATGTCCTCTTGACTCATTTCGCCCCACTTAATGAAAACTGTATTTGGAGGAACCTTGAAGATTTATTTTTCCTAAATTCTAAGGCAAGGTTTTCCATAGACCCGGGGAGACTTGGGCATCTTGGTTATGCAATAGGTCATATTTAGCTTGTATTCTCCACATCCTTGGTCCTAAATTTGGAAGCTCGAGTTGACGCTTCGGGTGATAAATGAAGTGGTAGGTGTTATGGAAGCGGCCATGGTGGTCGAAGAAGTAGAAGTGGATGCGGTGGATGAAGAAGTGGAAGAATTCACGAGTGTTGAGGGGTCAATGAATTTGGAAGACAAGGATGTTGGAGCTTCCCTATTGATAGACACTTGACATTCTGATACACCACATAATTTGGTACAATATTGGAATGGATCAGGGTCTCCATATATAGTAATCTCAGTGTCCTCAAATGGAAACTTCAAACATTGGTGATACGTGGAGGGGACGGCTTTCAGTGCATGGATCCAAGGTCGACCGAGTAAAATGTTGTATGGGAGGTCCAAATCCAGAACTTGACAAGTGGAGTCGACAATGACTGGCCCAATTTGAATTGGGAGTGTAATTACGCCCTGAGAGGAACGTTCTTGATCATCATATGCCTTGATAACAATGCTTCTTGTGGCATCTACATAAGCATCAGAAAAGCCTAGTGCCTTGACCAATTTTAAGGAACATATATTCAGTCCCGCTCTGCAATCTACTAAGACTCATTTGACCTTATGTTTATGAACAAGAACTTTGATATGAAGGGCATCATTATGGTTGGATTTGGATGACGAATATTCTTGGTCAGAAAAGGTGATATGGTGGGGATTCATGAGATATCCTACCATGGCTTCGAATTGGCTGACATCAATATCTTGGGGAATAGAGGATTCTTGCAATATTTTATTTGGCCTTATGGGTAGGTGAGATGTGTAACAACTCAAGGATAGAGATTTTTTCTGGTGTTTTTCCAAGCTGATCAATAAGATTAAAGTTTCCTTTAGGTTGGGACTGCTTGTTTTGTGGACGTGATTGCGACTGCGAAGTGGATGAGCCAGCTATTGTTACCTTTGGTTGTCTAGGGGGAGGAGGGCCGGCTATGGTGACCTTTCCACCACGGGTGGTGACATTGCATTCAAGGGCCTTTCTAACAATGACTGTGCAGACATGTTGATCAGTTGTTCTAATGTGATGTATGATATGTCCTCTGGAATAGTCATATCCAATACGGACATGGTTGGCTTGACTATTGTTATTCGTATTTGACGTAGAAGGGTTTCCAAAACCATGATCCTCCAGTGGGTTTTTGTGTATTGTGTGATCCGCATTAGAAGCAAATTGTGGTCCACCAACTTCAATGATATGCTTTTCAATAAGGTCTTGTACCAAGTTTTTCAACTGTTTACAGGAAGAGGTTTTGTGTCATTTTGTTCGGTGATAGTTGCAAAATGCATTGTTATCCCACCAAGATGGTTTAAACTGCCCAGGGTCGTATGGTTTGGGGTCCTCAAGTGTGATGACACCATTCTGAAGGAATTTATTGAGAACTTCTTCAATAGACTCACCCAAGGGGGTGTATGTGTGGCTGCTAGGGAATTGTCTTGGTTGTATAGGTTGCCTTTGATTTTGATTGTTTTGATTGCCTTGGTTATTTTGATTTGTCTGGACAGCATTAGAAGAATAGGTTTTCATCATCATCTATGTTTTTTGTGGTTGTGTCCCTTTTAGGGTAATCATACGACCCATAGCGTTGACAACCTTAGCATTGAATACACCATCGTTGGTGACATGTTTGTTCTTAACCCAGAATTTATTTTTGTCAGCAGGAGGATGGTTTGCGTTTGTGTTTTTGGGACCATATTTTAGTCTTCCTTCAGCTATGAGGGCTTGCTCCACTTGGACACCCCATTCAACTAGGTCCGCAAAAGTTGTGCAACAATGAACACGCAAGCCATTTTTTAGTGGGCCTAATAACGTTTGTACAAACATGTCAACTTTTTCCTTTTTAGGTATGTCTATATGACAGCGACTCACTAGGCCCCTCCATTTTTGAAAGAATGGTAAAAATGTTTCACCTGAATCTTCTTGTGTGAGCTGGCATAAGTTGGTAATGGAGGTTTTTGTGTCAATGTTGTATGTGTAATTTTTCATGAAATTTTCAGCAAGTTCATCCCATGACTGTATTCTAGGTTGTAGTGTATAGAACCATTCTAGGGCTAGTCTTGCAAGGCTTTTAGGAAATAGTCACATTACATATGTGTGCTCATGAGCAATATCCACACAACTTGTTACGAACTCTCTGATGTGGTCAAGTGGATTTGTTTTACCCTTGTATTTGTTGAAGTTTGGAGCCACATAGCCATGTGGAAATGGTGGCATGTACAAAGTTGTATCAAAAGGATATGGACATAAGTCGTATGGAATTTTTGCCTTCTTGTCAGAGGTTTTCATATTTTCCATCTATTTTTAAAGGTCATCCACTTTTTCCAGCAAGGCGTGTACAATGGGATCATTGGTTGCCTAAAAGTACGATGTGTTCTGATTAGGTGTTTGTTGATATTGCTAGTTGTGAGTGGGAATTTGTTGTTGAGTATGAATCTGGGATGAGTATGTGGGAATATGTAACCCTTCCATGTTTTTTTGTATTTGAGGTCCCTGATTTATTTGATGTCCAAAGGTATGCATTTTTTGCAACAGTTGAGTGCCTTGTGCATGTTGAAAGAATTTTTTGTGTGGCATGGTAGTGTTAGGTCCTTGAAAGTGCCCATGTGGTATATGTGTATTGTTCTCTTGTCCATGTGGGATGTTCATTTGTGATGATGTGTTAATGTTGTGTTGAGGGCCTTGAATGAAAATGTGTCGTGAGTTTCATCCAAAGGGATTAAATGGGGTTCCACCGTAAGGATGTGATGAAGATTCCCCCATTGTCATAGATAAAGAGCCGAACATAGGATTTGAGGAGGTGGTGCCTACTGATGTGGATGCAAAGGTGGCTCCTATCGTTTGTGAAGATGATGTGGACGTTGTAGGCATGGACTGTGAAAAGGTAGCTCCTATCGTTTGTGAAGATGATGTGGACGTTGTAGGCATGGACTGTGAAAAGGTAGCTCCTATCATTTGTGAAGATGATGTGGACATTGTAGGCACAGTCATAGTAGATGTTCCTCCTGTAGATGTCGTGTTGGTTGAAGAGGAGGTTTTTTGATTTATGGTGCCGCTAGATGTCACATTAATAGTGGTAGTGACAACTTGCGTAGTAACGACAATGTTATTGGTCAAGGTATTGTTCTTGTCATGTTGGGATGTTGTGTTTTGTGTCTTATTATTAGGAGAGACAGGTCATATGGTATTAATGTTGAAGCCTTTTGGTAATCTTGCGCCTTGTTCTAAGAGCATAGCGAGGTATCGTTCAGGATTGTTCAAGACCAAGTCTTCCACAAACAAAGTGACTTCGGGATTTTTGCCTGCTGCCTCTAAGTTTTCAGTGTAGACTTGTCCATTTTGGTCTCTTTGTACGAATTGTTCAAAAAGTGGATTTTGAAAGGAAGTTGACATGTTCATGGAAGATTGTGCGTTCAAATTTCCAAACAGGTTGTCAAAAATCCAGTCATTAGAATTGGTGTTGATGTTGGTGTTGTTGTCAAAGTCTTGTCCAAATTCTGCCATTTGTTTTTTCTTTCGTTGAAGTCTTGTTTCTACCATCAAAATAAATTGCTCAAATGAAGATAATGACCATGCGAGTATGACACTATTCTATGTTTTTTGTCTTTTTGTGTGATAAAGGTTGATGACGCAATGAGATGATAATGTTTTCCTAAGGAGATGAGTAATGCTGAAAAGATAAAGTGATGATTATGACTAGGATGATGATGATGACGAGGTGAAAAATAGGGACTAAGATTATTATGTTGACTAAAGAGGCAACTAATGCAAAGTCTAGGTTCAAAATGATGACTAGGATGAATAATATTTTTGTATTTTTGGGAATAAAGTATGCAAGGTATAAACTAGAATGCAATTTGGAGAAAAGGATACCTAAACACTCTAAGCTTAGTCTTTGTTTTCAATTTTTGTTACCAAAGGACTTGTTGAAAATGACAAATTGGCGAGGTCAAGATGACTAGTGATTTTTCCTAACTAGACTATTGAGTTAGAAATTCTCACAAAAGGGACAATGAATGAAAAAAGGAATGATGATTAATTCCAAGATAACCTAGTTTCGAAAGCAATGATTTTGCAAATTGTGATGAGGTTAACCTAATCCAAAGTATGCAAAGATGAAAACCTAGGGTCAAGCTAATGCCAAAAATTATGATTATGAAGCCTAATACATGCAACTAAAATTTGAAAGATTAATCCTATGGTCAAGAATACAAACTAATGGTTGAATGATAAATATTTTGAGCAATTTCAAAGTTGGTTTCTGATAAAGTCCTCTTGGAAAAAGTGTTTGACAATAGGCTGATATTGTTTAGACTCAGATTCGGCTTTGTATCAGGGTTTTGTTTCTGTCAGACATATGCATCGTTTGAGACCTCAGATGCATCACATTATTTAAAATGTGTTTTGGTTTAAGCGAATACAGCTCTGAAATTGATAAATGCGATAGAGTTTGGAAGATGTGGTTTTGTGAGATTCAGAAGTGTCGCGACACAATCAAATGCAATGTTTATGGAAGAAAATGCAGTTTAACAGAGCAATTGCGCCTCAGGGATTTTCAAATGCGTATCAGGACAGCAGACGTGTCTCAATAATTGCGTCACAGGTTGTAAAAATTGAGTTTTCTGGTGTATTGAGAGAAAATATGATCTGTGAAAGGTCGAATGTTTTGTTCAGATTTGTGAATGTGTTGAATATTGTTTGACAATCCAGGAAGCACTTGACAAGCACAAAGTTTAATGTAAGCAAACACACATGAGACGAGCATGATCCTAATAGGCCAAGGGTTTGTATACTTGGTATAGCCCACCGATATACCCCGAGTTGGTGCAAAACACTTCTCCTTCTTGAGAGCGGATAACTTAGAAGATTGGTTGCACAGGCTCCCTTCTTTGCATGCATTTCTACAGGCTCACCAATTTCGGATCCTTGGGTAGTCACTTCCCAAGAATTGCTATCTCTACTCAAGGGAGTCAGCAGTGAGTTTCTTCAGGCATGATATTGTACCCTACACTATACCAAGCAACGACTCAAAATGGTTGGCTTCTAAAATAATAGGTGTCTAGTTAGGGCATCTGTTCGAGTGACCACACATGGGGCGAGAGATTAATCACCAATTAGGTGGTACTCCAGCCTGAAGAGGTTACTCTTAACAGGGTTTATGGGAGGACTACTCCATCCGTGTGACACATCCGCACTCGTGGTACTTGAACTTTCCTCAAGCACCCATTTTATATTTCGGTTGGAAGTGGCTTGGCTTTAGCCTGTTACCGGTTGGGTCGTCCCTTAAGGTGAGTACTTTTTCCCTTAAGAAAGACCCATTTTTAGAAATAATAACCATTTCTCTTACACCCAGGATCGCCCAAAAGGGTAAGGGGAGAGGATACTATGATTATTAAGTCTTTAAAGGTTACAAAAATAAAGTGGGTCTATATTTTTGATCACCGAGTTTTCACAAGGTGGGAGCATAGTCACGTACCACTTTCAAACACAGTCAAACACTTGCAAACAAAGTTCATTTTAGTGCACCAAAGGAAGTGTTCCTAAACTAAAAATCACAAACAAATGGTTTGAAAGATTAGTCTTTGACAAACGTAGCTGCAAAATCACATGTCAGTAGTTTGGATATATGTCTTTGACTCGCGAGCATTGCAAACCCACATGTTAGTAATTTCAAAAAATGCCTTCGACCCATGAGAATTGTAACACCACATGCTGCAACTAGACATTAGCAACTAGAAAATCCTACTCTAAAAGATGCAAGAAAAATAGAAAAGACTAAAATAATAGAAATGGAGCAATCTAAAAAGAAAAACTAAATACAAAAACTAAGCAGACAAATGCGTTACGACAGAGCATATGCGTCACAACAATTTTTGTCAGAGTTTACCAGCCGAATGCATTATTCTGCAAACAAATACATCAGAATCATGCAAATGTGTCACGATTATGTCGAATGCATCACTGGAGGTCACAAATGCGGTTCAATGTTTCAAATGTGTCATTTTTTTTTCTTATGCGTCGTGATGCAATGAATGTGGTTTAGTAGGATTCAAATGCATTGCTCAGAAACCTGTAGCTACAAAACAAAAACAAAAAGTCGTACGAAAACAAAAAAAATGCACAGAAAGACGTCGGGTTCACCAAATGTACCTTTGGAAATTTTATAGTCGATTAGATTAGAAGCAATAAATCCAAAAATCCAAAGAAGTAATAGAGTGCAAAGGAGAAAACATGAAAATAAAACGAAACACAGTTACCCCAAATCTTCAATCTCCATGGCTGATCTCCATTACACCTTCTAGCTTGCTGTGAATAACGATTTTCCCTCAGATTTATGTGAGCAACCTAAGACCATGCCATGTCCTACACAAGTGTTGAAGGATTTTACTATGAAAAATGACTCTAAAATATGCAAAGTATGAGAGAAAATGACAGCAGAATGAGAGCCCGAAAATTCACGTGAATGCTTGAGAGAGAGAAAATGAATTCGAAATTGCCATTTTATAAGAAAAGGAAATTTCGAATGGACGGATGAGATCGAAAGGCAAACGGACGGACCAGATTGAAAGTTGAGATAGGATGGCTAAAAAAAGGCAGGGGAATCAAATTAATAAAAGTCATTTGACCTTTGCATGCAAAAAGGTATCTTTTGAATTAAAAATCATTTTAATTCAAAAATGGAGAATCAAATGACAGCAGGCAATAAATGCCCATCTTCAGCCAAAATAAGAAGTTTTGACCATTTTAAATAAGTAATGATATTTTATTTAAAACGAGGAAAGTGACATGTGGCCATAATTAAATAAATTAAAGAATTTATTTAATTAGAAGAGGAAAATGTAAATTATGGACGTATTTAAATAAATAAACAAGATTTATTTATTTAAATAATTTAGAAGAACTAGTGGACATAAATAATTAAATAAATTAAGAAGTTTATTTAATTATAGGGAGACATTAGATAATTAGCGACACATTTAAATAAATAAATAAAATTTATTTATTTAAATAATCAAGAAGAATAAAGAGACCAGAATTAATTAAATAATTAAAAATTATTTAATTAATAGATGCAGAATGGACCAAATAACATAATTAAATATTTTAATTATGCTAGGACGTAAGCAGCGAGAAATAGAGCTTGCAAGCCTAGGTCAATTTTCAGTGTTTACAATGAGAATGACCATAAAATCTCAAGTTTAAATTTTAAAATGGGTTCGTGTTCCCCTTTCCAATCAGCAATTATGATTTGAATAAAGCATGACATATTTAAAATTACATGCTAAGATGTTTTATGAAATGGAAAACCCTAATTAATTTGAACACATCTTTGGAATCATAGAGTATATCTAGCACCTAACATGAGATATTCATTACACATTGCATCCTCTAAAGAGTATGGAATTAGCATTGCTTCAACAATTATATGTCTATAAATATTACATGATTGCATGTGATCTTTGATCATTGTTCTATATCATTGATTTGCTAATAGGGATTTTACCAAAGAAGAATAATTGTAACCCAATGAACTCTTAAATAATGTCTATCAACACCAACCCTTTCCAAACATATGTTGCAAACATGAAGGTATATTATGCCCCCCACATAAATGACTTTCCCACTAAATTTATATAGTTAAATGGTTCTCTAACTTATATATTATGCCCCATACACAATCGCCCCAACACAAATGACTTTCCCACTAAATTTATATAGTTTAAAACATATTTAACCTTTTCCTATTTTCAATACTAATTTGGCATTTATTCCAACGAGCACCTCAAAAAAAAGTACGTGCTTATCAATTTAAAGTGAACGACAAGATGAAAAGTTCATTACCGTGAATATCATGATTACAAAATAAACATCAAGATTGGCATATATATTTTAAAAGTGGTACTATATTATTTTAGCTTCATACTTAATAGTTTATAATATATTCTTTACTTTGCAAATAACTATTTGGGGGAAAAGTGTCTATTTTATCATTGATTTTTATTGGTTTTTTAAAGACATATTTAATTTGAATTATTTAGTGTTTATAGAATATTAAAATTATTTTTTTGGTTTGAATCTGTTTTTATTTAGTCATTTTTATATATTTTGGATTGGATTATGGGTACAAATTGTATGAGTGGTCTTGTCATATATATATATATATATATATATATATATATATATATATATTGAGTTGGTATTTTTTTAAAATTTATTAGTTGTCTATTGACTTGCATGTCAAATCATTTGAATTAAATCCCTATAATTGTGTATTTAAGGACAAGTTTTAGGACATTAGTTATCATTTGATTATCTTATTGATCACTTGGAGTGTATATCAAATCATCTTGCATCACATATATTACACTTGGAATCAAACAAGCATTTTACATGTTTTTGTCTCTTGTATATTTGAACTTGTACAATTGACAATTGTTGTGCACTTGACAATTGAATATTTAAGGTAATTAGGCAACTCTCGAATGGTTGAGATATTTATGGGTTTTTTTCTCTTAGAAATAGAATGGGTGGTGATTGCCTTATTTGAGGGGAATAGGACAAAAATATAAGGTAGAATAAGAAAACAAAAAACAAAAAAGGAAGTTAGTTTTTATTATTTAATTTAGAGTCTTAACAAGAAGATGAATATGGAGAGTCTAACAAAAGGGTTATATTTGCTCATTATCTTATATAGTTGTTAGACGTCTAAATATTTGTTATAACCAAGAATTTTTTTATCTAATAAAAAATTTGAGTGAGCAAGTGAGTGAGTGTGTGTGTAAATTCTTCTTTCCTCTATTTTACTCTATTTTTTGTGCATATGTTGTGTGATTTTTTTGAATTTATTCTATAATAGTTGCAAGTGGCTTTTAGTTAGATTGAAGTTTAATGAGATAGGACTAGAGCCTTAGACCTAATCTATAAAACAAATTAAATAATTAATTGTTGAAGGGTAACACAGTTTATAACACACATTTGAGGAGGGTGTAGGTGTTAAAGGAGAATTGATAGAGGAAAAATGAAGGTTTCAACTACTTTGTGCAATTTTTTTTTCAATTAAATGACAATAATCTTGTCATGAAAGCATCAATTTTCTATGAAATCATTAGTTTCATTAGGAAAGTGACAATTTTGTTATATTGCATGAAGTGTCAATCTTTGTAGACATCCTAAAATAAATCTTGACACCTACAAACACTTCAAATTTCTCTTCTCTTTTATTTTTGATGAATTATAAGATTCCTTAAAGATGTATGACTTTATTTAATTGTTGTAAGTGACCAAGAGGTATAATAGAAGGAATTAGAAGTGAATTCTAATGGGATTCATAGTTCCTCATAAATTGTAATAAGCTAATCAAAGTTGGAAGAGGCTATGTAAGGGAGATGTGTGTGATCTTAGGGATTAATATAAGCTATTTTAGGTTGGTTGTACGCCCAAGAAACCTAGGATATCAATTTTTATTAAACACAGTAAGCAAGGAGGGGATTTTTCTATGTTTTACTAGATTTTTCTCTAAAAATATATCCATGGTAAAATTCTCATGTAGTGCCCCTCCCATTTATATCTTGTTAATGTGAGATCAATGTTTTAGCTTCACCATTTTTTCATGCTTTTTGTGGTGATTGTATTATGGCTTTGATTGGTGTGTATTAACCACATCATGTTCTAGATGAGGCTCCCCAACATGTCAGGTATTGGAATTTTGTATTTTTACATGCTTTGTTTAGCATTATGCTTCAGTTCAGTGACATGCATTATATATGTTATGATTAAATGTGACCTTTAGTAGTGATGATACAAGAAATGATTTATATGAAAAATGTATAGATGTTATTTTATGATTTATACTATTGAACCCCATTGGGTGATTATGTTGTGCTTTAGCTATATATTCATTGTGTAGGTACCCTTGATGTGTGTTAAATGGTTATAGGTACAGGGTTATTTCTTCACCTAGCTACATAGGTCTGAGTTATTCCCCAATGGTGGTCAATTTGGATATGTCACATTAGGCCTCCCTATCTATTCCTTGATTGTGCTTGAATTGAGTACAATATGTGTCATACTTGACCCTATGTGAACTTGGATCTGAGTTCAAAATTATTTTGAAATCCCTATGTGTCATGAATGACCATTGAACAATTTAATTAATGGTATAAATTCTATTTTTTTCTT
Organism: Sequoia sempervirens; assembly: GCA_007258455.2. Lineage (NCBI taxonomy): Eukaryota > Viridiplantae > Streptophyta > Pinopsida > Cupressales > Cupressaceae > Sequoia > Sequoia sempervirens. The sequence goes on along the minus strand of VDFB02203955.1, from coordinate 25,552 downwards.
AGATAAGATATTAGGAGTTCAAATGATTCTTATATTGGTTATTAAATTTTTTTTTGTGTTTTGGGAAAGGGGAAATAGAATGAAAGTAGAAATGAGTTAAACTATTGATTAATTAAATTACAAAAAATTGTTGGTGTAAATAGGTGTTTTACCTATCTAGGTCATATTTACATGTTAAGTCCACTTAGGTCCTAGGAATGAATCTTTCTAGTTAAGCATTAGTTGTAACTTATCTTATCTAGTTGGAATTCATTTAATATTTGTTTTCCTAGGTTGTTATGAGTTAGTTTTTTCATGTGATAGGTTTAAGACACTTGTCATGATCTTGTTTAATCCTATCTCTCACCTTGCCTATATAAGCAAGAATTCATATGTATATTTCCATATTTATTTAGGCTACCATATTCATTTTGGCATTCTCGCATCCTTAATAATAGCATGATATTTCTACCATTTCTCTTTTGTGGAAGTTATTTTGTCTTGCAGGTGATCCTGGAGTATTGAGAAGTTCACCATAAACTCATGCATGGTATCGACCAATATTGGTGTGAATTTTTTTTTGTATATGAGTTGAGGTCTTGAGAACCTCACAATTGAATCTAGGGCATTAGAGAAAGTTAGATTTGACTTTTGTTTCATCAAATTTCATCATATATTGATAGATCTACAAGTGTTTGAAGGAAGGGTTTCAGTTGCCAGATCTGGGAGGTGCTAAACTTTCAAAGTAGTTTAAGTGAAAATTGACCTCACCATTGCATCTAGGAGGCCCAAGAATATAAAGAATCGACTGTAAAATTGTTGAAACCTGAGAATTTTTGTTCAAGGTGTGAGGAAATTGTTAGGCCATATGATTGTACAAATTCGTACTTGGCCATACTAGTCATACAGGTCTGTGGGTTGCTATTAGTTGTCTGCAGAATATTTGGTTGTTAGCCTCGTGTCATCTATACTGGTGCAGGAGCACCTTTGGAAAAATGTTGTCAATCAAGGTTGTTGTTGAGTAGGCTCTAGGTATTTTGAGTCAATATGCATTAAATAAGGTCATTGAGACCATTTAATATTGTAATGTGTCATGTTTGAGTGGTCATTAGGTTTTTAGGAGGTCTAAGTTGCATAATATTGCTAAATAATGTAAAATGGCAAAAGTTGCAAAGGGTAGATCTAGAAGTTCAACGGTCACCTAGGTTCAAATGGTCATTTGAGGTAGTTGAAATAGTTTTTTTTTGGAGGGAAAAAGTATAAAAGTGATGGAAGGCTCGTTGTAAGGGTTGGTTGTGAAGTTTGTAGAAGATTTTGATCAATTAAATCACTGTTTTCCTTAAATTTTGTAGATTTCTTTCTGTACAGTGCTTTTGTAGAGATTTGTATGGCACGTATAGGTCCTTTGCTATGATTTGATTTGGAAGTTGTAATAGGGGGAATCTAATTTTGAATATTTCAATTTTGGTGAATTTTCATTGAATCTTGTGAAAGTTAGGGGGTTTTTACTAAAATTTTCCTGTGTAATTCAGTCTTAAGGGATTTGTTGTTTTAAATCTGAAAAATGGACCCATTCCACCTTCTATAGGCATTGTATCTTAGTGGAATGGGTAGTATTTAAATAGGGATGAATGCCAGGAAGGTCTGTGAGTGCAGGGGAGGCCAAATAGAGAGTTGGGCATGATGCCCTAATGGTGAAAAGTGTGTTTTTTCTTGTGAAATTGTGAGGTTTTAGTAAGGTAATGCATGGAATTGGTTAGGGCAGCATTACTTGTTGATTGAGTGAGTATGAGAAGAGGTATTCAAGGGTGTTAGAAGTGGTTGCAGGGATAGAGAAAACCTAGAGGTTAGATTTTTAGTAAAACCCTAAGAAAGTTGCTAAAAAGAAGGGTTTCTAGTTTAGGCACCTTGGAAAGTGTGTCTCTGTAAATAAATTGTGAAATATTTGGTTTGGTAATCTGTAGAATGCTTCCCAAGTGAATTCAGAGGTTGGTAGGAAGATAAGTGACAAGTTTTTTTATAAAGTAGACCTAATTTGGGGTCTAGACAACGTAGAAACTAGGTTTTGGTGAAGTTGTTCAAAAGAAACCTATTGAGGTTTGGAGATATGTGTTTGTACACCCTAATGGGTCTATGAAATGGTGTTGGTCCTGAAGTGAGAGGACCTTCTCTAAAAGATATACCTGATTCAACAAGGAGCAATACTACAAGGAATTGTGAAGGCTTGATGTGTTAAGTTGAATTTGAAGATTTGTGACTTGGATGTTGTTGTTTTTGGTTGAGAATGTGTTGTTTGGTGTTTAGACCTTCCCTGATTGACACCATATACTCCTCTATGGATTGATTCAAATCTTGGGTCACATCGGCCATCCTACGCTTCCATCAATACAATTTTCATTTATCAATAGGTTTAATTTTCTTTAAAAAAACTTTGTTTTATAAATTATTGTACCACCAACAAGTTTATTAGTGTTGACAAGTTTATATGCCCCGGGCAACGCGGCCTCCGACCCGCTACCCCCTAAGTTCCCTACCCTAGTAGTGCCACTACTAGGAGCAACGACAATTTTTTTAACCATCTACCCCACCTGCAATCACATGGAAAACCACCTGTTAGCCCTTGAGGGCTAAATTTTTTCCCCTAGTTAGTCTACATATGCCCTCTTTAGGGCGTTGTTTTCATTTACTATAAATTTTGATCCAAATGGAATTTTTTTTGAAACTAAATACTGTTAGAAAGCTGGTGTTGTGAGTTTTCCAATGGTATAGATGATTTTTTAGAATTTTTCTATTTGGTGGTATTTATTGTTGGTTGAAGTTAGATCTTGTTATATGGCTCTTGAGCTCATAACTTTTTACCACAATCTTTGATTTTCACGATTCTTGCGGTGTTGGAAATGTATTGAGGAGCTCTACATTTCCATCCATGAACTTTTTTTTCTATTTGTCTCAGGTATATCATTATTTTAGTTTTTCCCCAAAGGGTGTCGTAGAGATTACTTGGATATTTTGATTGTTGAGAGGGTGAAATTTCCATCTTTTACTTCATTTTAGTTCTAATATTTTTCAATCAACTTGCTTCATAGATTCTGGGTTGTGCCGTTTGAGATTTTCCTGTTTTGGCACGTTTTTGTTGCTTTATGATGATTCGACTTGAGTCCTTGAGTGACTCTAATATGGTTTCTAGCATCAAAATTTATCTTTCCTTACTTTCCTTGATTGATTTAGTGTTATTCCACAAGTGTAGCTTCCTGTTTTTGTAATAGGTTATCTCATTATGGGGGACTGTCTGGTCTCTCTTGTCATCCTTTGTATGAAGGGAGATTGATTAGATTTGTGATGGATATTTTTCATTGGGAAGGTTGAATGGTCTCTTCTTCATCTCTCTTATGGGGGTATTTTTCCTTGAATGGGGTTTTGTCCTTTCATTTTTTCATGGAGATCATTATTGTATTTCATCTCTCTTTTGGGGAGGATCTTTTCCCATTGGATTTTCTCCTTTTCTCCATTTGTGAGAGATTGCATTTGCATTTGTACATGGGTACCTAACATGGCCTCGTAGCTGGGACCCATCTTTGTGTCATTTACATAAGTACTCCCTAAGTTGTACTTAAGGGGGTGTTGGTGTAAATAGGAATTTTACATATCTAGGTCATATTTACTTGTTAAGTCCACTTAGGTCATAGGAAGGAATCTTTCTAGTTAAGCATTAGCTATCACTTATCTTATCTAGTTTGAATTCATTTAATTCTTGTGTCCTAGGTTGTTATGAGTTAGTTGTCTCATGTGATAGGATTAAGACTCTTGTCATGATCTTGTCTAATCCTGTCTCTCACCTTTCCTATATAAGAAAAGCTTAATATATGCATTTCCATATTCATTTTCGCATTCTTGCATCCTTAATCATAGCATGATATTTCTACCATTTCTCTCTTTTGGAAGTCATTTTGTCTTGTAGGTGATCCTAGAGTGTTGAGGAGTTCACCATAAACTCCTACAAAATTCCTTAGGTTGAGAATTGTGGGTTATGTTTGATTTAAAAATCCTATTTGAATCTTTAATTACGTAAATTTAAATGAAAATATGCTTATATGGATTTAAATAGTGAATTTAAATGATATTTGTTATTTAAAAATTGGTGTGCCTATTTAGATTTTGAGGAAAATAGGAATTTAGGAAATAGAAAATGAATTTTATACTATTTTAATTTGAAATTGGAAAAATGGTAAATAGGGAAAAAGCACTTGATTTTCATTTATGTTTCTAATTGTGAATAAATATATGTGAGAAAAACCCTCTTTTGGGTGAAAATTTGATTTCTTGATTGGGAGTGCAATCAAAGGAGGAATTCGATGAAGTTGGATTCATTGGGTAAGGAATTGGGAGGGGAGTGTGTTTTCCAGTCCATGTGAGCTCTCATTTGGCATGCATGATGTGATCTTCATTCCAATATTTGATCAAGTTTGAGGTACTTCATTTGTTTCTTTTAATTTGGTCAATTTATTTCAATTCAAGAAGTTGAAATATGATTGGAGGAGTGTAAACACCTCCCAACATAATTCAATTTAGAAATTATCATGTTAATTTCATTGTTTTGCATTTATTTTTTTAAAAATCCAAAATATAGGGTTATAATTCCTAAATTTTTTAGGAAGTGTGTGAAATGTGAATTTAATGTGAAAAGTGTGTTGTTGGGCATATTTAGAGAAAAAGGGTACTTCCAAATTTTTGAAATTGAAAAAAATGAATTTAGAAGAAAACTTTAATGGATTTTTTTGGTTTTTGTCTTGTAGAAATATTAGGAAAATTTGAATTTTTTTTAATGAAAACATCCTTCATGAATTATTGAAATAGTGCTTGTGGAAAATTTTTAGAAAATTTTGAGGAAATTGAATGTGATGAGCTTAGGGTGTAGGTATTACAGAGTTATGGGAGTGGCCCCCAATGTGAACCCAACCCAAAGTGGTGTCTAGAAAATTATAGTGTGGGGAGTCTGGTTAGCAAGTGAAAACTAATGAAACATGGGTAATTAATTAACCAAGATAATGGATATCCCTCTCATGCCTTGAGTTCTCATACAAACTAAGGATGATCGAGGAAGAAAAGCTACTCAGGGAGCATAATACTTGTAAGATCAAGTACCCTCATCTTTATGAGAGGATATCAGTTCCACATTGAGCTCCACATGAGTGTCCATGACGACATTCCCTTTCTTGCTCTCTAATATCTAACCTTGGTGTATTTTGATTAGTACCTAAAGGATGTATTACTTTCCATGTTGTTGTTGTATTGCCATTAGTGAGTTTTCCCAATAAGTATTCCATGTGTTACTCCCTTACTGATTTTTCCCAAGGATGATCCTTTGTATGACATTGATGATTTTTCCCAATGAGGATTTGTGATGAGACATTAGTGAGTTTTCCCAAGGATGATCCTTTGTATGATGTTGGTGAGTTTTCCTAATGAGATCTTGTAATTTATCCTATTTGTGTTGATCCCTCTTGTTATATTGGATAAGTGTTTTATATGATATATATGTTAATTATACACTTCATGTATGGCATGTGTGTAATCCCTCTCCCCATGCATTTGGCATGAGTGTTGTGATTTTGTCCCATGTGACTATATTCTAATATGGTGGGAGTTGATCTTTTGATTCCACAAGGTTGAGATATGTGTAAGACCTCTCCCATGTGTTTGGTATGAGTGTTGTGATTATGGCCCATGTGACTATATCCTAGTACAATGGGAGTGGATCTTTTGATTCCACAAGGTCAAGTGGCATGGTAACCACCTTTGGGGATAAGAGGATCATGGTGGAGTAGGTGAAAAATTTAATGTGGCAAGGTTATTTATGTTTCCTTTCCTTTCATTCTAATTGTAATATTGATGTTAATGGACCTCTCATTGAGATGCATGAAAATTTAGTAATGGAAGAGTATCAGTTTAATTGTGTGTCTCGATGTTGGAACTGAGTATGATTTATTTATGTTTTTTAATATTGTACTTTGAAAAGGATAAAATGAACTTAGAAATATTTCAATTGGTGTTTAAAATAAATTTAGATACCTCATTTCGTAGTTGGGCGACCTAGTATTGTGCCTAGGTGGTCCTATCTCACCTAGAAATGACTCAGATTGTTCATAATACAACTAATTCCACTTGGATGAGCTTGTACCTAGTAGGAAAACCTTGTTGCATAGTGGGGTGGCCTATTCATTAGTGGGGCAGCCTATTTTTGTAGGCTTAAAACTCAATTTTTTGTCTAACATTATTGGGCTTTCCTAGTCTTGTACTTGGGAAGCTTCGTTCCCCATACAAAAAATAGAATGTTAACCCACTTAGCCATGAGAAATCAGTGATTTTATAAGCCTAATTCCACTAATGAATTTTTTTTATTCCTTGCACATTTTCCCGTTCCAACCATTTTAATCATTGGATCCCTCAAAAACCTATTCAAAGTATCCCTATCTCAGGACTTGATCTTTCTACTTTGTTTTGGGGCCTCATATGGGAAAACCATGTAATTGGAAGTTGTTCCTTGTGGTCCCATGGGTCTATTGATTTTTTTATCATGTTATTACATTTTTTTTTTAGAACTTGTGGCTTCTCTTGCCTTGTTTTGTGTGCCTTGTTTTGAAGTTTCTTGGTTGTTAAACCTAGGGTTAGGGAGATTGTGCACCTAGTCTTATGAAGACTTGGGAAGGTTTAATCCTTCTTGGTTGACACTTTTTATGTCATAAATATTCCTCATATGGAATTGGGTTTGGTGGAGTAGTATCCTTCTTGTCTAATGTCACATTGCGATGAGATGTCTTGGGAAGCATGTGGTTGTTTGGAAGTGACTTGTCATCATTCCAGTTAGTGGAGATATTTTACCTCTTGGTTAGAAAAACTCTTGTGAAGGTTTACCCTTGTGTTTAGATTTGCAAAGTGTGTTTGAATGTGGATTGGAGGTTGATGATTCTCTCATCCTATCTTAGTGTGGGTTGTGAGAGAATGTGATCATGGTTTAGTAACCGGTCATTATGTATGTGTTTTCCTCTCTCTCTCTCATATGTTCAATGTGGTGGATTTATCCCATGAGTGGTTAGTCTTCCATTGTTTCCACCTTTCTTATTTAATGGCGAGGTTGTATTTTTATCTTTGTTGTTTTGTTGTGTTCATGTGACACTTGTGTGTATGTTGTTGTGCAAGTGCAACTCGTTGTTGTTGCATTATCAACATTATTATCATTATTTCAAAAAAAAATCCATCATGTTTTGTTTTGAGTGTGTCGGCTTGGGGCATTACATCAGGTACCTGAGACCATTCTTTAGTACTAGGATCTTTGGTTCATTTTCTTTCCCATGTGGTTGTTAGTGCTTGGTGCATGAACTCTCAAGTGCTTGTTTTGGTAAGTTAGTGTTTGGCTTCTTGCATGGGTGCCTTGGGTAGCATTTCTGAGGGTTCAATGTGAACCAACTTGTGCAGTGTGTTTGAGGAGGGAGAGTTCCTCCTAGGACCTAATGTATTTCATAGGGATGGGAAGATATCCCTATTTAAGAGTCTCCTGAGTGGGGAATGATCACTCTCTAGTATGTTGCTCATGGTGTGAGAGATTTGGTTGGGTCTTTGTGTGTGTGAGTGTGTTGTTGGACACAAGTATTGTTTCCATTTTCCCTAGCATGATATTTTTGAGAAATTCTTGTTTGTGAGGGTTAATTAGAACCTTGAGTTACCGATAAGTTCTTTCATGTGTGATTGTCATCTTAATGTCTTGATTCTTGCTTCGTGTGAATACATAGTGACCCTTGAGTGGTCTTGAATATTATTATGATCTTCCTTTTGGGATGTGTGTATATGGATGCATTTGGTTGAAATTGGGTGTTAAAATTTTGGCTCATGATAGAGCATTGTGAAATGTCTTATGTGATTGATGTATTGGAAGTGAATATGGTGTATTCCATATGCACCTAAATTATAAAAAGTGATCTTATGGTAATGTTGTCTATGGTGCATTGTATTCCTATTGGAGTATCATAATATATGTAAAGTGATCATGTTAGTGCATAAATGGAATGTTGCATTGTAATAATAAAATATTTGGGTCAATGACTTATTTCCCCAAATCATGGTGTCCCCAAGATTGTTGTGAGAACCTATATGGGTAATCAACATTGTTTCCCCTCTTGTATGGGGTGTATGCTTATTTGATAAATAAAATTGTTCTTATTAGGAGCATTATGGTGGTTGTGTTAGAGGCTCAATTGGGATGTGCCTTGTGAATAATGTGGATGTCAATTTTTTTAGCATGTGGTAGTGATGCATGATGTGAGTAATGTGTGTTTCATTGTATTGTAATTATAATTTTCTTGCGGAATTGGTGCTTGGGTGAAGCCCTATCCTTGTGCGGATAAAATTTGTGGATGTCATAGGAAGCCTTGAATATGCCTTGCATAATAATGTGATTTTTCCTTGATGAAGTGCATTTTCTTAGAGTGGTTTTTATTGGCATGGTTGAGTGAATTTGTTGATTGTGAATGTGTTGTGTTGAAATCACACTCTCTCTAACACACTTGAATTTTGTACTCTCAAGGTTTCATGTAGCTCTTTACTCCCTCAAATGTGGCTGATATTAGTCACTCAGTTCATGTAATAGTGTTTTCCAAGGTTGATTATTTATTTTGTTTATTGATGAATTTTCTAATTGTTGTAAGGAATAGAGTTGAATTTTTAATTTTATTGAGCAGTATAGTCACCAAATGTTGCCTTATATCTATTTTATGACCCTTGGTCACATTTGATTCAGTATTTCAATTGAGCTCATTTTACACTTATTGATGGAACTGATAATTCTCCCTCTCGGGATCCATTTTATCTTTGTGGTGGCTATTCTAAGGTGTTCAAAAAATTTGGTCCTATTCTATGTTACATTTTGATTCCCTATCATGCTCATTACAAAACCTTGATAGAATGTATAAGGGAGTAGATGGAAGAGAATGTGTTGTCTTGGTGTTTTTGTTAATTAGAATCATATTGCATCAAATTTCCTATTCATGATGAAATGGAAGTGGATGTTGTGTTGTGTTTGGAAATTTTATGAAATTCTTGTATACATATGGTTTTCTAGCTTTGCATGGCTTCAATATATATGAATATCCTTGTGCTTGGCATTGAGTGAAGTATATTAAAATATTTTATTAGAGTGATTTGGTATTTTATTGTCTCTAATTTGAGGTTGGCATGCATGGACAATTGTGTTTTCATCATATGCCTAAATCTATTTTCTAGAAGATGGTTGGGTGTGATTTCGTCCACCAACTGTGTGTGCTCTTTATTTTCTTGGCCTTGCTTGTTTTGGTCTTGTGATCATGTTTCCTAGTGCCTTGAAATTATTTGAGTGGTTGTTGAGGTGTCTTGGTCATCAAAATCCATGTTAGTTTATATCATGAAGGCGCATATCATTTTTTTGGGGATGCAATTTCAATAATTACACTCATGTATGACATAGTGTATGGTATGAAGGTGCATTAGTAAGTGCTTCAATATATATTATTTTTGTTTCCTTGTTAAGTTTCTAGTTGAGGTTGTCCTAGTGGTTTTAGGATTTTCTCCTTGGCTATTTAGTGGTGTTCCTAGCTTAAGGCTAGACAAAGATGTAATTATGGTTTGAGGAATTGGCTATCTTTTGTATTCTTTTATGAGAGTGCTTAGTGTTTGAGCCCTGTAGTGGTTGTTGGCTTCCCTTTTGATCATGATTTTATGATATTTTTGGGTTTTTTAACCCTCAAGTGGGTCATAGTTGAGAATTGTGATAGTGGAAATCCTGAGTTTTTCTCCTATACTTAGTGTTTAGATTCTTCCTTAGTGGTTGCGATGTGAGTTTGGGGTTGCTAAGACTTGTTGTTTGGAATTGATTGTGTTTTTTAGAGGTAGTTTCATAGATTCTTTCCTTCAATAACCCCTATTTTTTCCCTAGTTTTGTGTTGAGAAGCTAGTGTGCTTAAGGAATCTTCACTTTTCCCAAGTGGTACCTAGGGGAGAACCTCATAGAGAGTTCCATAGTTGGAAGTGAGGTATGTTCTTGGTGAGCATGGAGGTGAGGTAGTGTTTCCTCTAGTTCTGTGTGTTTTTTGGACCTTGTAGTTGGTTCTTTCCATCAATTGTAATGGTGGTTGGTGATCTCTAAGGTGGTTGTGCACCTAGTGGTAGGTGGTCACTTAGCTTGTGAAACTCTAGACATGGTTGATGTGTGTTTGATGCCTAGACTTGGTGAGAGTCTAGAGGGTTGATCTTCTGAGCATGATGTGTTTGAAGGATTGTTTACTAAGTGTACCTATCCTTGTTTTATGTAGGCTTCCAGGAGTAAGACTAATTATAGTGGGGGATGATGTAGTGTCCCTGTTGTTTGCATCTTGTTAATGTGAGATCAACATTTCAACTTCATCATTTTCTCATGACTTTTATGGTGATTGTATTATGGCTCTGATTGGTGTGTATGAACCACCACATGTTTGATATGAGGTTCCTTGACATGTTGATTATTGGAATTTTATGTATTTACATGCTTGGTTTATGATTATGTTTTAGTTTAGTGATGTGTATTATATACATGATGTGATTAAATGTGATCCTAAGTATTGATGATTCAAGAAATAATTTATATTACAGATGTATAGATGTTATTTTATGATTTATGCTATTGAACCCCTTTGGGTGATTATGTTGTGCTTTGGGTATATATACATTAAGTAGGTACCCTTGATGTGCATTAAATGGTTACAAGTTTAAGGTTATTTCTCCACCTAGATACATAGATCTGATTTATTCCCTAATAGTAGTTAACTTGGAGATGTCACATTGGGCCTCCCTATCTATTCCCCAATCATACTTGAAATAATTAATTTTGGAGGAATAATTAACAAATTAACTAATTAAAATTATTTAATTATGTTGGATGAGAGGAATGTTGCACTATGATATCATCAATATTTTCTTTGATGTCAACCTCTGGTGTGGATATGTTGAGAAGGTGTTGTAGATGCAATAGGGTTACTTGTTTTCTAAGTGTTTTTGAGAAAATTTCCATAAAAATAGTAAAAGGTGAGTAGGAAGTGTTCTATATTTTACTCTACACTTCATTCTTGAAGATGTGCTTGTGCAGTTTGAATGTGGTGATCATAATTCTTTGAAGGTTTTATATCCATAGTTTCAAGTTCTAGATCATGTGGTTGTAGAAGACATGTTTGATAGTGTGTTGGATTGTCTCTGGCTTGTGAAGAGGGATATCTGAGAGAAATGGAATTGCTTTGTGTTTCTTTGCACTAAAGTTTCTTGTCTTGTGGATTTGGGAATGTGCTAATATATCCTATATCTATCTTCCATTGGTTGGATTAGTGTTCAACTATTCCACAAGCTTGGTTCAAGAGTTGTATCTCAATGTCAGTTTGATTGGTTGCACAAGAATATAGTATTCTTAGTTTCATGTGTTTATGCCAATGTTTTTGAATATTATCTTGGTGTTGGAATATTCCAAGATTTTGTGTAATGTTGATACACGGTCTCAAGATGTTTTTGACCCCAGTGAAGTGTGAAATTGGTTGCTTGATAGTGTTAATGCCGGTTTGGCCAACCTAGTATGTTAGCATTGTTTGTGGATGAGCTTTGTGATTTGTGGAAGCTTGGTGTAGTGTTTTAGTGTAGATTTTGGGTCCTAGTTAACCCTTTATGTGGCCCGCCCTTACTTCTTTCCACCATACAGGTTTTTGGTGTTGACCTATTTGGTGGTTGCATGTTTGAGGTGCATATGTTTCATTGAAGTTGACTTAGAGAAGGTTATTCAAGGTTGCAGAAGATATATATGTAAGGTCAAAATTTTGGAGAAGTGTGTGGTATGGAATGATGTATGTGTGATTGTGTGTTGAGATCTAAGTGCAAGGAATAATGGCTAAGACTACTAGAACTAGTGAGCAGAAGGTGTCTACAGTTTAGCATGCTAGAAGTCGATGGAGGTAGTGAGAAAAAGGTTATAGATGGTAGAGAGACATTGTGGTGGTTTCTCTAGTTACTCTGATGTAGTGGACCCCCTTGTTACTATTTCTTTGTAATTCAAAATAAGTGAGCTTCTTGGGTAGTGAGCCTTTCCTTTTAGATAGTGATTCATCTGGGTAGTGAGCCTCTTGTAATCAGTTTTGGTTCTCATATAGTGAGTTAATCCTCATCGTGGTTTTTCCCTTATTGAGTTTTCCACATAAAAATCTAGTGTTCTATTGTGAATGATTATGGATGTGTTTTTGTTTCATTTGTCTACATTCATACTAATACTTAATAAGGTTTTGAATTTTTTAATGCAAAAATAATTCACCCCCCTCTTAGTTGTCATGTGTGTCTAAAAATTGGTATCAAAGTGGAGGTTCCTTGGAAAAATCTTAACCACTTGAGGTAGATCCAGATGGAACAAATTCTACTTTTTGGAAGGCCAAGATGGAAGCATTTCTCATCGCATTAGGGTTTGGCATATGGAAATCAATCAAAAATGGATATAATATGCCTAATAATCCTCTGAAAAGTGAAGGTGATATCCAAGAGTATGAGGAAAATGGAATAGTGAGGAACACTATTTTGAGTGGGCTTTCAGATTCAAAACTTGTGAAGGTGATGAGTAGTAAAACTGCTAAAGAGGTCTAGGAGAAGTTGAAAAGAATTTATGAAGGAGATGCTAAGGTCAAGCAAGAAAAGGTGAAAAAATTTAAAGCCAAGTTTGAAACCCTAAGTATGTCAAAGGATGAAGATAATATAGGCTACATGCACAAGGTGGATGAAATTATCAATTTCATCAATGGTCTTGGTGGAAAACTAGATGAGAATTAAATTGTGAAAAAGGTATTGAGATACCTTCCTAAATCCTATAGTGCTAAAGTTTCTACTATTGAGGAAGCTTAGAATCTGGATCAATATACTAGAGATCAGTTGTTTGGTGCTTTAACTACTTTTGAATTAAGAGAGTTTGACAAAGATGCTTCAAGCAAAGAAATTACTTTTAAAGTCAACAAGAAAGAGAGGAATGATGAATCTGATCTGGATGATTTTGATGAAGTGGAAGTGAATTTTGTAAGAATATTGATAAATGGCCCTAGAAAATATAGAGGTAAGTTACCTTTCAAGTGTTTCAATTGAGGAAATATAGGTCACTATGCTTCAAAATGTCCAGGTAAACTTACAAATGACAAACATAAATATCATAAAGGCAAATCCTTCAAGAAGAGTTATTATGTTAAAAAAGATAGTGGTACATCTGATGATGAGGAATCAGACTACCCAGATAAAGAAAGTGATGAATTCTTGTTCATGGATTTGAATGTTGGAACTAATTCTACTAACCCTAAGAGATGTGTGAAGGAAATTTCTCTAGAAACAAGTCACAATATTGAAGGAACTATGTTGACTTCCTTTCATGCAAAAGAGGAGAGAAAATATTTGATAATTGACAACGGATGTTCAAATGATATGACAGGTGATAAGAGTAAGTTTTTTAACCTTAAGAAATATGATGGTTGTTTTGTTAAGTTTGGTGATGACACAACTGCTAAGATATTTGGAAAAGGTTCAATTATTTTTGATGGAAAGAAAAAGATAGATGATTTTCTTTATGTCAAGGGTCTCTGGCATAATCTTCTCATTGTAGGAAAAATGTGTAGAAAATGATACAATATATTGAATTATGATGATGATTGTGAAATTAGAAAAGGAAGCTCTAGAATCTTGGTTACAATAGGAACAATGACTGAAGTAAATGTTTGTCAACTCGAAAGTGCTAGTGGTAAGTGATTTATGACTCAAATCAATGAAAGTTGGTTGCAACATAGAAGAATGTTTCATATCAATTTTGATAGCCTAGTAAAAATCACCTCTACTCATGTTGTGAGATACTTGCCAAGAATTATAAATCTTATCAATACAATTTACAAAGAGTGTCAGTTTAGAAAAAAAAACAAGGAACAAGTTCAAAACTAAGGAATATTCTACTACAACACCTTTAGATTTGGTACATACATACCTATGCGGACCTGCCAAAACAAGAAGCTCTCAAGGTGACATGTATTTTATGTTTTAATAGATGATTACTCTAGAATGACTTGGGTGACCTTTCTCAAAGAAAAATCAGAAGCTTTAGATAATTTTAAAGCATTTAAATATATGGTTGTGAAAGAAGTAAATTTTAAAATCAAGTGCTTAAGGTTTGACAAAGGTGGTGAGTTCACCTCAAATGAGTTCAATAATTTTTGTGAAGATCATGGGATAAAAAGACATTTATCATCTCTTAGGACTCAACAACAAAATGTAGTTGTGGAAAGGAAGAACAAGATAGTTAAAGAGGCAACAAGAACTATGTTGAAGGAAGAAAATCTACCAGATGTTTATTGGAGAGAAGCTATTCATACCATAGTTTACATTCTTAATAGAGGACAAACAAGAGTGAATAGTTCAAAGACCCCCTATGAGCTATGGTATGAAAAGGCTCCTAATGTGAAATATTTTGGAGCGTTTGGAAGTAAATGTTATATCATGAGGGATGAAGAAAACTTAGGAAATTTTTATGCAAGATCATATGGAGGAATCTTCCTTGGATACTCTACAAAGAGAAAGGTATACAAGTGCTACAACAAGAGGCTAAAGAAGATAATTTAAAGTGCAAGCATCAAATTGGATGAAGAATCACATAAGAGCTCAATATTGATAGAAGGATATGAAAATGATGAATCCCTTTAAAGAGAAGAAGAAAAAGAAGAAGAAAAATAAAAAGAAAAAGAAAAAGAGATGCTAGCGGAAGAGAAAGAAGCTTTAGAAAAGAACCCTAAGACTCCTAAGTATGTGCAAAAAAATCATTCTAAGGATCAAATAATTGGAGACATGAGAAAAGGTGTGTTGACAAGAATAAAAACTACTATGGTAGAAGAACAGGTAAATTTGTGTTTACTTTCTAAAATAGAACCTAAGATAGTTACTGAAGAATGCAAGGATGAAAATTGGACCAACACTATGGAAGAAGAAAAGAGGTAGATTGAGAAGAATCAGACATGGGTACTGGTCCCAAGACCAACAAAAAATAATGTGATAGGAACTAAATAGGTTTTTAGGAACAAGTTGAATGAGAATGGAGAAGTTATCTAAAACAAGGCTAGGATTGTGTGTAAAGGATGCTCATAAGTGGAAGGAATAGATTTTGAAGAGACCTTTTCTCTAGTATCAAGAATGGAGGCTATTACAATATTTTTGGATTTTGTGGCATATAAAGACTTCAAGGTATATTAGATGGATGTAAAGTCTACATTTTTAAATGGCGAGTTACAAGAAGTGTACATTGAAGAACCAAAAGGTTTTAGTTATCAGAAGATATTGATATGGTTTGTAGGTTGAAGGAGGCATTATATGGGATAAAATAGGCCCCTAGATCCTGGAATGCAAGACTAGACAAATAATTATTATAGTAGGAATTCAAAAAGGGTACTATAGACAACAAACTTTACTTCACAATTGAGAAAGATCAAATCTTGATTATGGTTGTGTAAGTTGATGACATAATACTTGGGGAGATGAATTTCTTCCTTGGGTTATAAATTAGTCAATCAGAAAAAGGTATTATTCATTTCACAATCAAAATATATAAAATAAATATTAAAGAAGTTTGGAATGGAGGATTCTAAACCAGTATGTACTCCCATGGTTACCAGTTGTAAATTAAGCAAAAATGATGAATCTCCTAAGACAAATCATACTAAGTATAGATCCATGATTGGGATTACTATATCTAACTACAACTAGAACTGATATTATGTGTGCAGTATGTCTTGTGGAAAGATTTCAAGAAGATCCTAGAGAATCACATGTGGTAGCAGTCAAAAGGATATTTTGATAGTTGAAGGGCACTCCGGACTATCATCTATGGTATTCTAAGGATACTAACTTCTCTTTGAGTGCTTATATAGATGCAAAATGGAAATGGTTTTTGGATGACAAAAGAAGTACAAGTAGAGGTGTGTTCTTCCCTAGAAACAGGCTAGTTTCTTGGATAAGTAAGAAGTAGGATTTAGTGTTATTATCTACTATAGAGGCAGAATATGTTGTTGCAACATCTTGTTGTACATAAGTGTTGTGGATGAAGCAGACATTAAAGGATATCAAAATATAATATGATGAACTTATTCCTATCTTGTGTGATAATACAAGCGCTATCAACATTTCAAAAAATCATGTAATGCATTCAAGAACAAAGCATATCTCTATCTAGTATCACTTTCTAATAGACAAAGTTGTTGAGAAGGTGTAATGTCCCTTGCTAGAAAATTATATCTGACTTGAAATTAATGTCCCTTTTTGGAAAATTATATCATATTTTTTAAATAAAGATTATCTCCCTTAGAAATGCCATTTGCAACAAACAGTGGAATCAAGTATGAGATGAACTTCACCAAAATGAGCATTTCCAACACAAAAAGGCATGAAATTAAAATGTGATGATATATGAATAAAAATACCATGGAATTACATCATATTTTCTATCATAAACAACATCTAATAGAAAACTATAGATGCAACAAATACATAGAGAAACCTTACAAATGCAAGCCAAAATATGCACTGAATGGATGCCAAACTCAACACAACTCATCACACCAAAATTTGATCATTTGAGAAGAAATATTACATCAAGATATATCAGTGATACAAATATGTATGTTGAAACCTATAGAAATAACAAACTAAAACATCTAAGCACACCTCTACACTAAATAACTCCTGCCACAAATACAAATAAAACTCTAAATTGTATCTTTGAAGCACATTGTCTTACTCTATATGAATTTTCTCCTAGAGAGCATTAGAACCACTATCTTCAAACCTCAAACTACTTGGTTTATCAACCTTGGATTTCTTCCTTCCTTGGTTTCTCAACCTTAAAAGAAATGTCATAACTTGTGAAGAAAACATGCATAGAATGAAACCAACTTGGAAGACCAAACAATAATATATTAAAATCCTTTCCAAAACCAACTTTGACACCCAAATTCAAATGCCTAAGTAAAGTGATTCTTTTATGCTAAGATTATAGCTCTGACTTACCAAAAGTGAAGTCACCAAGAAACATTCTAATCCCAAACTACCAAATTACATGTCACTTTCCTTTTTCCAAGAATCCCATGCCTACCTTGGACCTATTAATATTTCAAAATATTAATTCATTTGTCACCATGACTGATTTAATTAATATAATTTGAAAACCAAAATTTCCAATTTATCCATAGGTCTTGACTTACTATTTTTAGGAAACTAGGTTTACTAAAAATAGTAAATGCTATTTTTAGAAAAGGGGACATTACAAGTCCTCCCTTCCCAACATTTCTTGTCCTCAAGAAATGAAGGCTTGTATGGAATTTTTCTTCTATATCTTCCCATGTTGCATCTCCATTGGGAAAATATTTCCATTTGATTGAGTGTTGGATAATACCTTTGTTTGTTAGCTTCTCTCCTCTTGTTACCCAAAATATTTTAGTTATCTCATTCTTCTTTCACTCATCATCTGATGATGGAAGCTCAAAAAAAATCTCATTCTTCTTTCACTCATCATCTGATGATGGAAACTCAAAAAAAATCACAGTTTTCTATACCACCACTTTTTGGAAATATGTAACATGAAAGAATTTGTGTATTTTACAAGCTGGGGGAACATCTAACTCACAAGCTTCTTCTCGACCTTCCTTTCTGATGACTTTGTAGGATCTATTGATCTTTTTCACTTTTCCTCTCTTTAGGAAATTCTAATTATAAGGATACAACCAAAAGTAATCTCCACTCTAGGAACTAGTTTGCACATCAAAGAAAACATCAACCTCAAATACTATCACCATTCTCATCCTATCTGCATACATTTTTTGTTGATCTTGTGCAAGATGTAAACTGTCTTTGAATTACCTCAAGATCTCCTAATGTTGTTGGATAAGGTCAGTCACTATAGGGTCTCTACCTTGTGAAAATAATAACAACCAAAGAGGCATCATAACTATAGAGAGCCTAAATTGGATACGTACCAAAGGACATATGATGGAGAGTGGTATGATAATACTACCCTAATTGCAACCATTCCTCTTCATCACCAAGTTGAGAGTGTGCCTTTAAAAAATCATCATATTCCAACTGAACTCTCCTCGATTGGAAACTCACAAAGGAAACACCATCCAATCCAATACTAAAATCCATGTCCTGAAATATGTCTTTCCAAAGAAACTTAGAGAAGACCACATCAGTAAACTTATTTCCAATCACGATCCTAGGAAAAAAATCAAACATATTGTACAACCATAAAGCATAAAATCCAGCATCATTGCCACAAATATGAATCAAGTCAGTCACAACCATTTTTCTAAAATCTCCCAACCAAGAAATGATTTTGATGTCATCATCCTGAATCATAGCATTGACAATTAACCTCCAAGTGTCAATAGAATGCCTGAAGCATACCAAAGCAACAAAACCAATACAATCATTAAACTATCATCTCTAATCATGCATGTCATCTCTACAAAGTAACTACAGTGACCATTTATCACCAAAGTGGAAAAATTGAAAGAATGGATTGTGTCTAGGAAAATACTTGCAACCAACTGCCCAAAATTCTACCAATGCTCAACAACATTATACTCATGAAAGGATATCTCCAAAACAAACAAAAATATGTAAGGGAAGAATAAAAAAACTAAAATCCAACTGAAAAAATAGGGGAGGTGAGTAAGGTAGTAACAATAGAATCACCCCATTTGGTCAAATTACCTCTACCATCCAACCTCACACAAGAAATGTTTAGCTACTAGGAAGAAGAGACCATCCTGTTGAACAAGACAACTAAGAGGTGGGTGAATTAGTTGTAGAAATTTTTTCCTTTACAGATTTCACTAGAGGTTAATTCAATTACCATTCACAAATCCTTTACTCTTCTAATATGATTAACCATTAAATGTAAATGCAAAAACTGAAAGAAGAAAAAACCATGTACAAAGAAACACCAGATTTATGTGGAAAACCCAATAAGGGAAAAAACATGGTGAGGATTAGCTCACAATATAGAGAATATCAAAACCAAATACAAAGTATCACTGCTAGAAAAGGCTCACTACCAAAATATGACTTATTTTCTGGATCAAGACTCACTGTCCAACAAGAGTTAACCACCTGGAGGGCTCACTGTCACATAGATATAGAGAGAAAACAATCTCAATGCAACAAAGCTTTCCATCACAATTCGGTCACACACTTGTAGACATGCATGAATGATAGAGTACACCGTTAGCTCACTGTAACTAGAAACTTACCAATTAGATTTCACATTGATCTACACAATACTATATTTCGCATCTATCTTGCTCTTGCACTTTGTATATTTTTCACAAACATCTCAACCTATATTTATACCATCCTCAACTTTGAAGCATATCCAAAGTTGGCCACACACACACCATTTGCATTTACAAATTTAAGTTAGGTTGGTGCCAAAACATTCTAGGGTGGAATTAGAATGAGGGCGACCAAAACACACACTTAATGAGGACCTAAATGAGTCCCAACATGCTTCATAAACTTTGTAATTAGTGTTTACCACAAGGTCGACCAATACGAGTGTAAAACACATAGAACAATTAAGCACACAACCTTAGCACGATCCAATCTTTCCAAATAACAAAATTATCTTCAAAACAATCATATCAACTTATCTCTAGAACCATAAGTCATAAAACTCAAACAAGAAGAAATCCAAAGCAACTACATTTCTCCTGGACCTCAACCAGATACACAAAAAAATATAGTTCATAATTGGTGAACATATCTCACACTGTACAATGATCCAAAACCCCAAAATTTAGATATAGCAACTTACAACAACCATTATTAATATATCTAAACCACACGAGCACATGAGAAAATCTCAGAGCAAAACCAAGAGCAAAAACTGATTATCTGCAACCTTTCTTTATTATAATTTACTCAATATCCTTGACATATACAACCAATAACCAAAATTCATGACATAAATGACACCAACAACCAATTGATAACTAGTTAACTAGTTGACATCAATGACAACACCTTCATTTTTGCAATAATCTACTCCTTTGTCATTGATGACAACACATGATGTGAAAAACCATCAAATACAACATAATAGCTCTGAACACACAATCTCCAAAGAATGACTTTCTCCCCCTTATTTTATATCTTTTTCACATGATACTTTCTCCCCCTTCGACATCAATGGCAAAGGAAAAATATGTTTTACATTGATTTCCCCTTTGACATTAAGAAAAAAATACTCTTTCAATTACAACACATGACACTACCTACTCCCCCTAAGAGGTAGCCACCAGGCATCAGTTCAGAAGAAAGATAGATCCATAGACCCACTAGACTGATGCACCTCCATATGCATCTAGTTCAAGAAAGGAGGGGCAATAACCCCTAACTTCTCTCGAAAATACTCAAAAGTATCTTTAGGAAGAGCCTTCATAAATATATCAACAACTTGATCCTTCGTAGGTACATACTCAAGCTTTACTTAATTCTCCACAACCTTCTCTCTCAAAAAGTGATACTTGATAGATATATGTTTTTTCCTTGAATGCATCATTGAATTCTTTGAAATGCTAATAGCACTTGTATTATTGCAGAAGATAGAAATGGGATCATCATACATTAATCTGATATCTTTCAATGTTTATCTAATCCATAAAACTTGTGTACAACAAGATGCTACAGCAACATACTCAACCTCTACAGTGGATAAGGAAACTAAATCTTTCTTTTTACTTAACCATGACACCAATCTGCAACCAAGAAAGAATGCACCTCCACTTGTAATTTTTATGTCATCAACACAACCTGCCCAATCTGCATCTATATAATCATTTAGTATAAATTTAGTATCCCTAAGATACCATAAGACATAATCTGGAGTGCCATTCAAATATCTGAATATCCTCAAGAGAAGCAACAACATGTGTTTCTCTAAGATCTTCTTTAAATATGTCCACAAGACAAACTGCATGCATGATATCCGGTCTAGTAGCAGTTAAATATAAAAATCCTCCAATCATAGATCTGTATTTTCTCTGACCATCTTTACATGAATCATCATCTTTACTCAATTTGCATCCATTCACCATAGGATTTCATACCGGTGTGGAACCATCCATCCCAAACTTCTTCAAAATCTCTTTTACATATTTTGACTGTGAAATAAAAATACCTTTTTTTGTTTGATTGATTTTACAGCCCAAGAAATAAATTCATCTCACCAAACATAGACATATCAAATTATTTTTGCATCTCTTTAGCAAACATCTGGCACATTGTTTCATTTCCTCCAAAGATAATATCATCAACATATACAACCACTATCAAGATTTTTTCATTTTCAATTTTGAAGTACAAATTACTATCTTTTGTACCTTTTATTGAAACCTTGTTGAATCAAATATTTGTCTAACCTTGCATACCAAGCTCTGGGAGATTTCTTCAATCCGTATAAATATTTCTTTAATCTTTAGACCATATCTGGTTTATCTAACAACTGAAATCCTTCTGATTGTTCCATGTAGACTTCTTCTAACTCACCATACAAAAATGTAGACTTTACATCCATCTGATGAACTCTGAAATCCTTATGAGGAGAAAATGCTAATTTTTTTTTGATAGCTTCCATCCTTGCCATCGGAGCAAAGGTCTCCTAAAAATCTATACCTTCTACTTGTGAGTAACCCTTACACACAAGCTTCACCTTATTTATGACCACTTCTCCATTTCCATTCAAGTTGTTTCTGAATACCCACTTTGATCCGATTATGTTTTTATCTTCTGATCTAGGGACCAATTCCCAAGTTTGATTCTTCTCAATATGCATAAGTTCTTCTTCCATTGCTTTCATCCAATTTTCATCATTACATGCTTCACTCACTATCTTCGGTTTAAATATAGAAATTAGACACAAATTTTTTTCACCAGAAGTAGTAGCTCTGCTTCTTGTCAATACTCCTTTCCTCTTGTCTCCAATGATCTTATTTTTTGAATTATTCTTTTGCACGTATTTAGGTGTCTTTGGGGACACCACCAGAGCTTCTTTTTCCTCATTTTTCTTCTCTTATTCTTCAACAACTTATTCAAATTCTATGCAATTAGGTTCATCCGATACATATCCATCAACTTCAATTGAATTCTTTAGTGCTTCAACCACCTTGACATTTGTGATTTTTACAATCTTTCTTATCTTTTTATTGAAACATTTGTAAGCTTTGCTTCTAGTAGAGTATCCAAAGAAGATACCATCATCACATCTAGCATCAAACTTCCCTATATTTTCTTCATCCCTTCTAATATAACATTTGCTTCCAAATACCTTGAAATATTTGATAGTAGGAATTATTCCACACCATAGCTCATAGGGGATGTTAGTACTATTAGCTTTTTCTTGCACTCAATTGAACACATAAATATTATTATGAATAGCTTCTCTCCAATAAACTTTTGGTATACCTGCCTCTGTAATTATTGATCTAGTAGCTTCTTGAATCATTAAGTTCTTTCTTTCAACAACTCCATTCTGCTGAGGAGTTCTAGGAGCATACAATTATATTTTTATTCCATGAAATTCACAAAACATGTTAAAATAATTGGAGGTGAATTCACCACCTCAGTCATACCTCAAACATTTTATTCTCAAATTTTCTTCATTCTTAACCATAGCCTTAAATGCCTTGAATCTATCTAATGCATTAGATTTCTCTCCAAGAAAAGTTACCCATCTGTATCTAGAGTAATCATCAATCAACAGCATAAAATACCTATCACCTTGTAGACTTATCACTCTTGTAGGACCACAAATATCTATGTGAATCAAATATAGTATTTTGGTAGTAGATTATCCCTTTGATTTGAAGTTGTTTCTAGCTTGCTTTCCAAGTTGACAATTCTCGCAAATAGCATTAAAATTTTTTGTAATCCTCAGAAAAATATCTCATAGCTTGTACTACACTAATTCTCACTAAGTTATCATAATTCATATATGACACATCCTCTGATGCCATAACCAATTGTCATAAATCTAAATCATAAAGCAATATCCATCAACACCCTTAAGCTAATAAAAGTTTCCTTCAGACTTTTTTCCAACAACAATCACTATTCTAGATCCTTTTTGGATCTCACATCTCTCATCTTCGAAAAAATATTATATCCTTTACTACATATCTATCTAACACTTAAAATATTATTCCTTAAACCCTTAACATAGTAGACATCATCAATATTATGCTTGCCATCAAAACTGATTGAACCTATTCCACAAATCTTAGCACCAATATCATATCCGAACTAAGACTCCATCATAATTTTCAAGTTTAACAAACTTACTCTTCTCACTAGTTATGTGATGTGAATAGCCACTATCAACAACCCAATAGTCCTTTTCTTGTTTATCATGAAGAGAAAAAATCATTGTATCTTCACTCTTTTCTAGGGCATTTTCCTTCACTTGTATTTCAGTATTAGAAGAAGTATATTCATATTTTATTGCCAATAAAAAGCATTCATCATCATCAAAATCTCCATAATCAGACTTAGCATTAGAAATATCAGTTTCTTCATTTATATAATATTCTCTCTTCATCATCTTAACTTTTTTCTCTTTGCTTAATTTGTGTTTATTCTTCTTAGCTCTTTTTGGACATCTCAAAGCATAATGTCCAATTCCTCCACAACTAAAGCATTTAAAAGGTAACTTACCTTCATACTTACCAAATCCCTTTCTCATCCTTTTTACAAAGTTAGATTCCACTTCATTGAGGTTCTCTTCATTCAGATCTTCACTATTTGTAGCCTTAAAAGTGGTTTCTGATTTTGCTCCATTTCTCAAACTAGGATTTCTCATTCCAAAAGGTGTTAGAGTACCCAACAACTTATCTTTAGTATATGTCTTGTAATCTATATGTTGCTTAGTATCAAATACCTTTTCACTGTACACATCAGGGAGAGTTTTGAGAATATTCTTCACAATCTTGGATTCATCCACTATAGCACCAAGTCCTCACACTCCACTTACTAGTTCATCCACTCTTTATACATAGAATTTAATTTTCTCATCTTCAGACATATGTAGGAGCTCGAATTGTGCCTCCAAATTCTCCAACTTTGCTTCTTTGACCTTTTCATCTCTGTCATGAGTATTTTCCAATGCATCCCAGACATATTTAGTAGTCTTCAGATTTAAAACTTTAATTAACTTAGACTATGTAAGACTATTTATCAAAATGAACTTTTCCTTATTATTTGCTTCATGCACCTTGATTTCATCAGTTGTACTTGGACCATTAGCAGGAGTATTGTATGTAGTCTTATAATCTTTCTCAACATCATATCAACAATATTCCAGATATCCTTCCATCTTTATTTTCCAAAAGGCATAGTTAGTCCCATCAAACCTAGGACACTCAATAGTGATCTTGCTCACCATCCCAGACCTTCCTTAAGTGGTTAAGCTCTTCTCCAAGGAACCATGCTCTGATACCAATTGTTGAAAAAGACAACTGAGGGATGGTGAATTATTTGTAGCAATTTTTTCCTTTATAGCTTTCACCAAAGGTTAATTCAATTACCATTCACAAATCCTTTACTCTACTAATATGATTAATCATTAAATGTAAATTCAAAAACTATACACACAACAACACTAGAATTATGTAGAAAACCCAATAAGGGAAAAACTACGGTGAGGATTAGCTCACAATATAGAGAATATAAAAACCGAATACAAAGGATCACTATCAAAACAAGACTTACTGATCTGATCAGGACTTGTTGTCCAACAAGAGTTAACCACTCGGAGGGCTCACTTCCAAATAGATACAAATAAAATAGAAGAGATTTTTTATAGAGATAAAATAATCTCAATGCAATGAATATTTCCACCACAATTCACTCACACACTTGCAAAAATGCATGAATGATAGAGTACACCTTCAACTCATTGCATCTAAAACTCACCACTTATATTTTGCACTAATCTACTCAACCACACACTAAAATTTCACATCTATCTTGCATCTATCTTACTCTTGCACTTTGTATATTTTTCACAAACATCTCAACCTGTATTTATACCATCCTCAACTTTGAAACATATCCAAAGTTTGCCACACACACACCATTTGTATTTACAAATTCAAGTTAGGTCAAAACCAAAACATTCTAGGGTGGAATTAGAATGAGGGTGACCCAAACACACACTTAATGAGGACCTAAATGAGTCCCAACATGCTTCATGAACTTTGGAAGTAGTGTTTAACACAAGGGCGGCCAATACTAGTGTAAAAAATATATAACAATTAAGCACACACAACCTTAACACAATCCAATCTTTCCAGATAACAAGGTATTATCTTTTGTAGGATTTGAGAAAGAAAAATCCACATAACCCAATGAACACCTGCATGCAAGAAACTTGTCACAGACAAAGAGAGAGAACAAAACAAGGGTTTGGCTTTGACAATGTGCA
>VDFB02203951.1:0-17234 GCA_007258455.2 Sequoia sempervirens | reverse complement strand
TATCAAAAATCATGAAATTAGTACTCAGGTCATCATGGTCCTACTCATGCCATCGATGCTTGTACTCACTTTCAGCATTTTAAAAGCTCTATGATGATACAAAGCATGGTAAATGGACTGTTAAGATGCCAATGTTTGCATGTAGATTTACATGGTTAAATTAGATTGCATTCATATTAGTTTTGCATCTGCATTATAGATTTTCTACATCAACTGATGATATCTATATTAGCCTGCACCAGATGCGGAATCATGTCCCATGTCTTTGGGAAGAACTCTAAAATCCTCCTATGATCATAACATATTGCAAATCAGCAATTATCAATCAATCAGCCTATCAATCAATCAAACATCAATCTATTATTGATCCTCGCCTATCATGAGGTTAATCATCAACCTATCATTGATCCTCGCCTATCATGAGGTCAAACATCAATCTATCATTGATCCTCACCTATCATGAGGTCAATCAATCAATCTATCAATGAACCTCACCTATCATGAGGTCAATTATCAATCTATCATTGATCCTCACCTATCATGAGGTCAATCAATCAATCAATCATTAAATCTCACCTATCATGAGATCAATAATCTTCTAATCTAATAGGATCATCAATCAATATCAAATCAAAGGCTGACACAATCAAAAATCATCAAACACAAGGAGGAAAAGCAGGGAAACATTTAATCAACAGGTGGAATCAATATTCTTTATCAGGAGATAAATTATTTTACCATCAAATCTTCGTCGAATCTACATCATATCATCAAAAAATCAAGAAAAATTTGAAATTTTCCAAAAAATAAAAAAAAATAAAAAAATTCATTAATTTATCTCCCGAGGGGGCATATATCCATCATCAGTGAAATTCAATGTCTGGGGTAAGTCTGGGGCATACTGAAATTTTTTCATCGATACTGAAAGCAGTACCAAAAAATTTTCTTTGAAGAAATGTGTAAACACATCACTTCAAAGAGGGGAAAAATGTATACACCTAAAAATGGTCTGGATAATCTAATTAATTAAATACGACTTATTTGATTAATTAATCTTAATTTCATCTACTATTAAATAAATAGAAATATTTATTTACATAGTTCACATTTAATTCTTCTAAATTCTTCTATTATTCCATCTTAATTAAATAAACAAATTTAATACTTTCTTTTATATTATCAAATTCTTCTATTTTAAATCATATCATTCTATCTTAATTAAATAAATAGGTTCACATACTTTGTTTTATTTAATTGTTCATTTCTTTAATATTTAATTCAATAAATAGACTTCTATAGTTTGTTTTATTAAATTTAATATCTTATTTCTTCCTAAATATGAATAAATCCAAAATATTCAAATCCTACAGCTCATCATATCTCACCAATAAAATTAGATATTCTATGTCTAAATTAATTCAACTGGTATTCACGGGAAAAGCTTTGGAAACAAATTGGAATCAATCTCTCAATCTCCTTCCTCTGATTCTTCCTATCATCTGGCTTGATGTTTTCATGGGGAGAAACCATTCCCTTCATCAGCTCAAGCTTCTCAATCTCTTACCATTGAATTCTCCAGATCAAATCCAAGCCTTTGTTGTGCTGCCCCTATGCAAATGTGTTATCGTAAATCTATAAAGACAGCCTTCTGAAGCAAAGAATAGATCCCAATTGTGTGCAAACTTACTCTGCAAGAATAGCAATCAAGCAATCAAGCAATAGCAATAGCATCTTAGCATCATAGCAATCATAGCATCAGTAGAATCTGTATCACGACTGCATCATAGTTTTACTGTAGCTTCCATCCATCAGGTTTCATGTCAGAATAGCTTATAGTAGCATCATATCATTTAGAAATCACCATATAGAAGTAGATCATTACATATTTAGCATCATTCCATTCTCTAGATAGGAATTTTAATAGTCACGGTGCTTACCAAATCTGAGAGCCCTCTATGATTTAATAAATCTTTGGAGATAGGAAACAATGAGACGCTTTCAAGTTTTTTGTGCTTTAAATTAGTTAATTATTGTTAAATCTTGATATAATGTTTCATTAAGAAGTGTTTTTAGTGTTTTTACTTATTTACTTATTTCACACTTACACCTTGTAATTCCAAAATTTGAGGGGTAAGCTAGGCAACCTCACCCAAGTAGAAGCAACTGAGCCTAGATCTGTAGAGGGGTCTATTTCTGGTTTCCATTTACCAAGCACCAAGTAGTTCTTAATTTTTTGTCAAACGCCTAGGGACCCCCCGTGAGAACTGAAACCAAGTCTTCCTAGTTATTAAAACCAAATAAGAAAATGCCATTAGACATGGCACTCACACTAACCTTGCCCTTAAGAGACTAGGTTGAATTCATCCATTTGTGCACCTGATCAATGTTAGGCCTAAAGGCTAAAAACCTCCCAACTAATGACATTTGGAAGCTAGCACCAGATTCATCCATTATTTCATCAAAGACGACCACTTCTAGCCTCTCAACTGCACAACAACCTTTTAATACCGAGGGGGAAAACAAAACCATTTTTGAAGCAGGGGAGATACTCACAAGTTTGTCCACATATGATTTTTGATTCTTTTTCAACATCAAGGAGCCAGTGGCATGATGCACGCTGACAATACCATTAACTCGAGGTGAAACACCACCCACACCAACTTTTGACTATACCTTTTAATAACAAGTTAGCAATTGTTATTTAATAAACTTTCAATACATTTTCAAAAATTGTATGAGGTGATAAAGGGTATTCACTCTCAAATCATTGATAAGGAATAACTATTAATCATTCTATGAATTGATTCACTACCTCCAAAAAAATTATATATGGTATAGCTACAATATGCTAACTATCTCAAAATTTGAAAATACACTAAAAACCATATAGTCCAATCATAAGCACTATATTTTTAATCCTAAATTGGACCACAAAATATAAATCTAAGTTGTAGATATGAACTAGAAAAATTTATATATTAGAAACTATTTGACTTGATCCCTAATATTTAAAGTTCTGGATGGTTATATTTATAAAAGCCTTTCTATTGAATATATTAAGTTTCTAGTGTCAATTTATCCTTTATAAGACCCCTTGTTGGATACAATTTACAGCTTGGAGTGAGGATTCAATGAAAATATTCACCAACATGCAAGTGGCCTATATGTAGATGAAATTGATTTATCCTTAAGTAAATCAAAGTATCATCTAATAATTTTTTAATCAATTATATAAATTAGTTACACAAATGAATGTCTTTAAATACTAAAGCATAGTGCTTAGCCACATAAATGTATATTGTTTTCATGAGCATAATGATTAATAAGGAGTGAGGATTTAAATTTGAATATTTAAACTCTAGGTTTAAACCTAAGTACATTAGGATCCATTCCAAGTGGTGTGAGATTAAAATTGGGTGGAGATATTGGTAATATCAAGACAAGGAATAATTGTATGGAAGTATGTACAAATGAGGTATAATAAATTAAGTAAATATAATACATAAAACTTAATATAAATGAATCTAAATAAATATATGTCAATGACTATACAAAATCATAGCACAAATATATATCATTTATCAATATATTATTACATTAAGATGTTTTCATAAAAAAACACCCAAAAATAAATTGAATTTGGAATAAATATGTTATTTAACTAATGTGGAGAGTAAAAAGTTATGATAGAATAAATATTTATAATGTAGTAAAAAAATTAACTTTTCTAATGAATAAACTTACATGGTTTTTGTTAGTTCATTGATATATTTATGAACAAGAATGGGAATTATAAAAAAAGAATTTATACAAACAAGATGGTGTGTAAAAAGTAAAATAATAATGGTTAAAAGTAATTCCACTAACCCCTTATAAAGGATATGATGAGAAATTTCCTTACTTTAAAGAAACAAGTAATGTTTTTGTAAAAGATCGATTGGAGTAGATTGACAAGATAAGCTCTCCTTCACCTTCAACATGTCATATTTTTTCACATAGGTAGGATACCACATATATGTATGTATAAAAAAAAAAAAATTGAGAAATTTTGTAATGTATTTTTTAGGCACTTCAAATAATTGAAATTGAGTATTCATAATATACCAACAAAAGTTAGTGAGGGGGTTAGTTATTTCCCTTGGGGTTTTCCTTTTCTTTCTATAGTGACCTGGGGGCTTGCATGCCTACCGAGGTTTTTTATTTTAGCTATGCCATGTGGGGAAACATTTGGGGCTAGCCCCAAATTGGATTTTTGATCAGCATGTGGTTCGAAGCCTTCGGTGCATGGTGGGAATGTTTTTGACAATACACTATTTTCACCAGAGACAGAGATGAATGATCTAGGACCGGCTAGTGATTCTTGGATAACGAAGATTAAAGGGTGTTTGGAAAGATACAAAGAGAGATCGAAATTGATTATTCTGATGGATATGCTTGCAAATGATATTGAATACTATTCGAGGCACTCCTTTTATTGCAAGTTCATGGGTTTGAGAGTTTCACTGCAATTTTTAGAATCTTGGGCCCAACAAACATGGATGTCGGAGGGGGAGATGGAGATTAGGCTCCTTGTGAACAACTATTTTATGGTCTCATTTGATTGCATGGCGGATCAGAATTGGGTCTTTGATGGCGGTCCCTATTTTTATAACCAGGTGGGATTGTTTATCAAGCCATGGCATGTAGGCTTCAACCCGACTGAGGCGCTACCGAGTCAGATTCCGGTTTGGGTTCGGTTTCCATGGTTTCCGGTTGAGTGCTGGCGGGATGATGTGTTGCATTTGGTGGCTTCAATGCTCAGTAAACCTGTTGGGTCTTCACAGCAGACACAATTTAAAAAGGTAATGACTTTTTCTCGTATCTGTGTAGAAATTGATTTAAGCAAGCCATTGCCAGATTCTATTGAAGTGAGTGTTGGATCCTATACTTGGGTACAACAGCTAGATTATGAAACCCTACCTTTTTGGTGTCATTTTTTCCATGAATATGGTCACTTGCAGTGTAGGTGCCCTAGGGCTAAGCCTATGGTGCCCCAACCTTCTCAGCCTTCTCGCAATCCGCCTAGGGTTGATAAGGGGAAGGAGCCTATTCTAGGTGATGGTAACAGTGATGATGGTTATGTCCCTATCAAGGCTCGCAATAGGAATCGAGGGCAGAAGTGGACCTTGAGGGAGAGGCAGGATGATGACACTTTTAATAGGTTTGAGGTGTTGGATGATCTCAGCCAACAAGAAATGAATCTGGGGTTGATGAACTTGGATCAAGGAAATTTGGGTACAGGACAGGACGGGCCTCCTTTGGAGGCTATGCAGGTTGTGTAGGAGCTTGGTGTTGGGTAGATGGAGATGGTTCAACAATTGGTTGTCCAGGTTGAACATGATTCTACTATTGGATCTACGAAGAGTGGAGGAGGCAGATCTCCATTGCCCCTGAAAGAAGGTACAGAAGTGGGTAAGAGCTCTTTGTCCTCTTCTCACTTGGGTATTTTGTAAAAGGAACTAAAGAAAGGGGTTGGCGAGAGGACTTCCAAGCTAGGAAGGAAAAAGGATATGGATAAGATTAAATTAGCTGAAGAAACTTTGGTGGAGTCAAGATCAGTCAAGACTCTGGATTCGCATTTTTCATGCCCCCAAAAATGATTGTTCTCTCATGGAATGTAAGGGGCTTGAACAGTGGCCCTCGACAAAAATTTGTTCGTGATTTGGTTAGGAATCATTCTCTGGATGTTCTTTTTCTTCAGGAGACTAAATTATCTGTGGATAATATGTTGGACATGGCACCTAAGTTGTGGAAATATGGTGAATGCCAGTGTGTGGGGGCTCTTGGTGCTTTCGGGGGGGTGGCTTGCTTTTGGAACCCTTAGAAGATTTTCCCTCTTTGGTGGACGTCCTCTAGATCCTCTATGTCCTTGGTTTCTTCTTGTTTTGAGACTGGTGATTGTATTCTCCTCTCTAATGTGTATGCACCTATTGAGTTTAAGGGTAAACAGCTTCTCTAGTCCCATCTTTGTTTTGTTCGTAGCTTAGCTCCTTTCCATCCATGGATTATGGCTGGAGATTTTAATGCTATTGTGGAGTTGTCTGAGAAAAGAGGTGGTATTGCTAGGTTGGAGCCTTCTGCTCTGCTATTCAGGGATAGCATTTCAGATTTAAATCTTATTGATATTTTTCCCAGTAATGGTCATTTCACTTGGAATAATAGGAGAATTGGTGAGAGTTGTGTTGCCGAGAGGCTTGATCGATTCTTGGTTTCCTGTTATTGGGTTGGAGACTTGTGGTCTACTAGATCTGAAATTCTTGATCAGAGAGGTTCTGATCACTAGCCCATTAAGCTTAATATTATTTCTACTTGGGCGCCTCGTTCTCCCTCCTTTAAATTCCATCTTATTTGGTTACAAGATTCTACTCTTCATGATCAGGTGGCTGTGCGGTGGAGGGTTGGGAGACCTGCTTTTGGTACGGCAATGTACACTTTTTCCAATCTTCTTCAGTTTGTCAAATATCAGCTTAAAAGGTGGAATAGGAGATGTTTTGGTAATATTTTTCATGATAAGGTTGCTGCTCAGGATGAGTTGAATAATATTGCGTGGTCGATTCGTGAGAATGGGTCTTTTGAGGATCTTCTGAGGGAGGAGGCTAGGACTCTAAAAGTGGTTGAGGAATTGGAGTTGCGGGAAGAGATCTATTGGAAGCAAAAGGCCCGGGTTGAATGGCTACAGGAGGGTGATAAAAACTCTGCTTTCTTTTTCAATTCTGTGAAGGACAGAAGGCATGGTAATTCCATTTCTTCTCTGGTGAATGATAGGGGGGATCATCTTGCCTCGTTTCAGGAAATCTCTGCTGAGGCTTCTCAGTATTTTGTTGCTTTATTTAGGGAGGATTCACGGGGGGCTCGGCTAAGGAAGCACAGGTTCTTTCTTGTATTCCTCAATTGGTCTCCAAGGAGGCGAATGAGTATCTGATGAAAGAGATCTCTCTTGATGAGCTAGAGGGGATTGTGTTTCAGATGAAGAGGGGTAAAGCTCCTGGCCCCGATGGTTTCCTAATTGAGTTTTTTCAAGAATTCTGGGATATCATTCAGTTGGATCTTCTGGCGGTTGTTCTTGAGTCCCAGAGGAATAAGCAAATGCTTTGTGCCCTAAATTCCACCTTCCTTGCTCTCATCCCCAAGTGTGATGGGGCTGATAGGTTATCTCAATTCTGGCTTATCTCTCTTTGCAATGTGGCTTATAAAATTATATCCAAGTTAGTGGCTGAGAAGTTGAAGAAGTGGCTTAAAGTGATGATTTCGGAGGAACGGAGTGGTTTTGTGGCGGGTCGTCAAATTCTTGATGGGGTTGTCATTGCTACGGAGACCATCCATTCCATGGATAGCTCCCATGAGAAGGAAATGTTCATTAAGTTGGATATGGAAAAGGCTTATGATAGGGTTAGATGGTCCTTCCTGCAGAAGATCCTTGTTTCTTTTGGCTTTGATGAGGAGTGGATACAATGTGTCATGAGCTGTGTCACGTCAGTTTCCTTCTCGGTCTTGATAAATGGAGATCATTTTGAACTTTTTGGCACTTCTAGAGGTCTGCACCAAGGAGATCCTCTTTCTCCATATCTTTTTCTGCTTCTTGTGGAAGGTCTTGGACATTTGTTGAAAAGAAATGTGGAGCTTGGCATCATTCAAGGTTGGCGATGGGGCGGAGATTTTCCCCCACAATATCACTTACATTTTGTTGATGATACTGCCTTGATGGGGTTGGCCACTGTCCGGGAAGCTACCAATTTGAGGCAAGTGTTGGAAGTTTATCTAGTTGCTTCGGGGCAATTGATTAATGAGGAAAAATCATCCATCTTCTTCTTCAATACGTCAACCCCCATTCAGAGAAGAATTGCTAATATCTTGAGGTTTCAAATAGGGGTTCTCCCTTTGACGTATCTGGGTATACCAATTTATGTTCGCTGACTCCCCAAGGGTTCTTGGCAGAATATTATTGATAAGCTTCATGCAAAAGTTAATCATTGGACTCATAGATGGTTGTCTTTTGTTGGGCGGGTTCAACTCCTCAAGTCAGTGTTGCAGACTCTCCCTACCTACCGTTGTATGCTTCAGGTGGCTCCAATGGGTTTTCTTATGGAGTTGGATTCCCTTGAAAGGTAGTTCTTATGGGCTGGAAGTTTGTCGTCTTCAAAGTGGATCCTGGTTAGGTGGGATGTTGTGTGTAGCCTAACGCAATTTGGTGGTCTTGGTCTTTTCCAATCTATGTTGTCTGGAGTGGCTGTGGCTGCTAAGCTATTCTAGAGATGGTGTGTGGAGCAGGATCAACTGTGGGCCAGAATTTTATCTCATAAATATTTATAGGGGATTCCTCGGCATGATCTCCCTCGTTACCCTCTGGAGGGGAAAGGTTCAATGATTTGGAATACTCTTCAGAAGGGTGTGAAGCTCATCAAGGATGGTTTATTCTAGATTTGCAAAAGGGGCACTGATGCTCTTTTTTAGTTGGATTCTTGGGATGGATTCCCTCCTCTGACTTCTTAGTTCCCCAACCTACTTCCTTTGTGCCAGATATTTCTCGTGGTTGGATGGTCTAGGGTGAGTGACTTCAAGTCTGTCATTTCTTTAGGTCAACTAGAGGTGGCTCGTTGGAAGGATCCTACGGAGTGGCCGGATTTGGGACTTGCAGAAGAATGTGTTGAGCTTCACAAGGTTCTTTGCAGTCGAAGTTATAGTTCTCTTCTGGAAGAGGATATTCTTGCTTGGACCCATAATCCTAAGGGGGTTTATTCTGTTGCTTCTGGTTATCAGGTGCTATTGGCTCAAAAGCTGACTGGGGCAGAGGTTCATTGGTGGAAAAGGGTGTGGAATAAACTCTTGTGGCCAAAATGCAATTGCTTTGTTTGGACTGTGGCGTGGAATAGGTGCTTGACCTGGGATAACATTCGTAAACGGGGATTCCAGGGTCCTTCGATTTGTGTCTTGTATGGGTGCACGGAAGAGGATTCTTCGCATTTGTTCTTTCGTTGCCCCTTTGTTGTGCAACTTTGGAATTGGTGGTGGGAGGTGTGGAAGCTTCCTTGTATTCATGCTTGCTCTTTGGTTGAATTTTGGGATAGTATGGGAAGACCTTCGTTTATGGCTTCCTTTTTGCAGGATATTTGGTACATGGGCCCTACCTTTCTGCTTTGGAAGATTTGGCTGGAGCGAAACCGCTAGATTTTTCGTGATCAGAAGTTGTTGGGTAGGAAAGTGTGGTTTTGTATGTTAGGAATGGTGCAGGAGTCAATTTTGGCTACGTGTGATGTGGTTTTCCCCTTGGAGAGAGGTGATGCTGAGTTGGTGGACAAACTGGGTCTCCAGGAATTTCATTCCTCTTTTGTCAGCTCCAAGAACTGCAGGCTTCAGAAAAAGAGAGTTCAACGGGTTGGAAGGTGGTTACCTCCTCCAAATGGATTTTTAAAGATCAATACAGATGGATCTTCTAGGGGAAATTCGGGGCCTGTTGGGATTGGTGGGGTTGGTAGGGACTCAGCTAGGTTGGTGATTTTTCTGTTCTCTATTCATGAGGGGGTGAAGACTGTTAACTTCATGGAGGGTCTGGCGATTCTTTATGCTATTGAGAGGGCCATTTCTTTGGGATGGCAGAAGGTTATATGTGAAGCTGATTCACAGATCTTGATTAATTTTTTGAATGAGCGGAAGATATCTAATATAAATTGGCTGTTAGCTTCAATGGTTCAACGGATTCTTCAGGTTAGTTCTTGGGTGTAGGAGACATCCTTTGTTCACATCCCAAGGGAGTGGAATTTTACTGCTAACTGTTTGGCTAAATGGGCCTCTGAGCATGATAGTGGTTGGAAGGTTGAGGATTGGGATCAGGTTAACCCTGAGTTGCGTCTAGATTTGGACCAATTCTTTGAGGAGGATAGGAGGATACATGGGGATAGTTGATTTTTCTTTTGCTTTGGGGTTGTTTCCTTGTTTCCTAGGGCTAGCTCCCTTGGTTTTTATTGTACTGCTCTTTTTTGATTTCCAATAAAAAATTTACCCTTTTGTTTTAAAAAAATACCAACAAAAGTTAGTAGAAATTATTTAGGTACACTTACATTACAACATTATCATCCACACATATAATAACGTGTGACTTTGTCATTATGGTCTACATTGGGTGGTGACACGTAGGGGGATATTAGAGTTACAAAATAAAGGTGTTTTGGGAAATTTTTCTCTAGAAATACGAATTAATATTTTCATTTGGGATTTTAGATTGTAAATGTCTATATGGTATGGATTCAACAAAGAAGTTACTAACATCCATACACAATTTAATTTATAGAGGCACTTTGGTTAGTATTATAATAACTTTATTCTTCTTATTTTTATTTCAAATATAAATGCATAGATAAATTAGCTAATAATTAATTAATCTTTAATTAATTATTTGGTTACTTTCACTTAATGCACTTAAGCTAAATTTAAGAGTGTTTTATTTTATTTTATTAGATTAAGCTATTATTGGATTATTGTGTCTCATCACATATGATGTTGATACTTGTCATGGTCTAATCCCTCTTGTTTAGGGTTTTCTCTTATAAGTACTCTCCATTATATTATGAGCCCTTATAAAATTTCAATGAAAGATCTTGGCATCTCTTGTAAGTTTTCTTATTGAGGAAATAGAAAATCATTATTTGCAACTCGCGTGCATGGAAGGTGTTCTTGTTTGTTGTTTGATCCTACGTCTAGTGTGTTTTTCACAATTCTAACAATAGATATATAAAAGGAAAACAAAATCTAAATGATTTCTAAGAGATTTTATTAGGATGGCATATTACACCAATCAATATGTGTTAGTCCTTTTACTTGTTATTACCAATCTCTAACTATTTACTAAATGTATCATTTATGATTCTAGACTCAAAATCCATATATTACATGGTGTAGCTGAATTTTGATTCAAACACAAATTATCAATGAAGGAAAAAGAATTAAAAAATTTACATTGAAGATTTTTTTTAGAAGGAAATTACAAAAAAATATCAAGCAATTGCTTATGGCTGCAAATTCAACAACACTTCACCAACTAATAATCAAGAATGATGAAATAATTAACACTTATTTTATGCAACAAAATGAGAGGAAAAAACCTTAAACATAAATTATAGGAAATGCCTCTCATTCAACAACACAAAAGAATATAAAATTCATTTACTCCCCTTTTAATTCATCTAGAATTGAAATCAATAAACAAACAATCAAAATGACTGGTTTCAAAACCGTCTAATATGACAACCACTTATGAGCTACCATGCCAAATGCCAAAATACCAAATTAGATTTTAGTTTGAGTAACTTAAAAAAAATACTAACAAAGTATTAAAAAATGAAACATACAAACACATGAAGAGAAAATGTTGAAAAATTAATTACATTTTCCATAATATAATCCCATTAAACATAGATCCAACCTTAAAGTAAGGGGAAAATATAATGGTGAAAAATGCATCCTTGGTGTATTTCCCATTTAGTTTTTATGTCTAATTTAGGAATACCTTAATACATTTATATAGCTTCAAATAGTACATTTTTGTGCATAGTCAGGCCTCATATGTAGCCTTCCTTGAACCTAGCCTTATTCATATTTCTTATCCTAGTGCTTTTGTGCACCCAATCCCAATCAAATTGATTTATCTATTTGATTATAATCATTAATCCAATCATTTTGCATAATATAATCTCATTAAACATACATCCAACCTAGTTGTCTAACCTATGTCATGTATGTCAGTGTGAGGTCATCCTCATGCCGTGCAATATTTATCTACTTAATTGTATAGATGAAAATTAAAAATTTAGCATGTTGGTCATGTCTTACACTTTGATTAGGTCAACTTTGCTTAAGAATTTACGATTTGGTTTAATGAAGTTATGTATAAAAAGACATTCATTACATTTACTAAATCATATTAAAAATATATATATCCATTAATCAATATCAAAAGAGAATCACTAGTTATCACAAGAATAATCATTCCCATTTGCATTCAAATTTTAAAGCCAAGCAATCTAGCATATTTGATCATATTCATCCTAGTTCATGTGAATAACCTAACAATCATTATAAAATGCATGTGTTATAAAGATATTTAAATATTGTCAACTTGATAGAAAGACATTGAAAGTGTGAAAGAAAAATATCATTTAACAATCTAATTTTGAGACAATTCACAAGATAAAATATAAAACCCAATAGAGATCAATTTTATAGCTACAAAGTGAGGTCATAGTTGCAAACCTAATCTAGAACAACAAGCTCAACTCAACACATATCAAAAAGAAATACTTTGATTCACATCCATAAATAATAAATAAGACTATTTAATATATTTTCAAATTTTGGAACACATCAACTTCATAGTCTTCATCAATCAACCTTTAATTATAAAATTAAATATACTCTCTCCTTTGCTTATTACAATTTATGAAAAGATCATGCCTACTATTTAATTTTATCTGATCAAAAACATTATGTTTCACTCGATCTAAACCCCATATTTATTTATAGAACTTCACATTAAAAAAACCTCATTTCTCCTTTTCAGTTATTATGTGGCACCTAAAACCCATGAGAGAATCCAAAACAAAATGAAACATCATCGAAATTGGGAGTTCTAGTTTTTGCTTATTCAAATTTAATTATTTTTCCAAGTTTTTGAACTTTCCCAATTGAAAAAATCTTTGACTTCTCAATTGAAGGATATTTTTACGGTTCATGAAATTTAAATGATAAATATGTCAATTTTTTATACTTTATAGTTTAAAAAATGAATCTTCGTAGCAACTCCATTCTTTGGCAATTAGCAAACAAGCGTAAAGCTCACGCTTTTCCTTTACACAACTTGGCCTATTTTATGGTGCGTTTTCCAAGGAAAATTTTGATGTTTCAATGTTATTAGTTGATTGATAATCCTAAGAATTCAACATTGAACAGCAAAGATGCAGAGGTAAAGCTTGAGATGGTTACCTCTTACTCTCTGCCGAGGACTTCTAAACTCTCTTTCAGATTTGGCTTGATGAGATGGTAGAAGACTTGACAGATTGTAAGATGGAGCTGCTTCAACATCTTCACCAATTCTAAGGTAAGTCTCATCCTCCAAAAGGAAAAATTCTAGATCATTGTTTCTTCCTATTTAAAGAGTTTTTTTTCGCAGAAATATTTTGATTATCTTCTTACAGTACATCATGCACCATTAGAAGCAGGTGAATGA
The DNA here is from genome assembly GCA_007258455.2 of Sequoia sempervirens. Taxonomy (NCBI): domain Eukaryota; kingdom Viridiplantae; phylum Streptophyta; class Pinopsida; order Cupressales; family Cupressaceae; genus Sequoia; species Sequoia sempervirens. The sequence goes on along the minus strand of VDFB02203951.1, from coordinate 3,979 downwards.
CCCAGATCTGGGTTTTGCATGTAAACTATGAGAACAGCTTGTTAATCGACAGTTTTTCCATTGTTGACAGAATAACATAGTTAAAACTTGGAACCAATATGTAAAATTACAGAGAACAGGTAGATTCGAGACTCAGAGAGGATCCAGTGGTGGTGATGGAGTAGGTGTTTATTCAAGAAACGTAGACGTCATTAGATAAGGCAAGCCCAGATACATCCTGGAAAGTAGTCTTATCACTCCTTTTTTTTATTTGGGATGTAGCTGTGTTTTGGAGTATGTGGTATGGATATATTCTAGACAGGGAATCATAAGGGATAGTATTGCATGCTGTCTACTTTTGGACAATTTGGAGCATCTTACAATCATAAGGTCTCATCATTGTAAAGGTTGAAGGCGTAAGTGAGTGCATTATCATGGGCATACCGATGCCAATAGGAACAGGTCTATTGAAAATCAGACAGAGGTATTGTCTTTGCATTTTGCTTAATAGTAATAAAGCATTTGACGACTTCATTGCAGTAAAATGTTATAGAAGGAAAATTAAACTTGATATATTGTATTTTCAAGTGTCAAATTTCATAATTTTCTAACTCTATCATTTTTTTGCAAGGGAATCTCAATTTAGTATTTATAAATAACTTCTCTAATCATCATATTTGTGCTGTGTTGTACATTACTGATTCGAGATGGCCTTCTTGGTACTGAAAGGTGGTCTCTCTTTCAACTGTACTGAACCATGAAATTTTACTTAAATATGGCTTATAGGAATTTCTTTTTGCAGGATTGAAAAACTACCAGAACTGGAATATGGCCCAGAGCCACTCATTTCATAGTGAGCATTCCTTCAAATACCATTATTGAACCAGCCGAAATGAATTGCATGTTTCTTGACGATGTGAGTTACCTTTTGACTTTACATGGGTTTCTGAAAGAGAATGACTTAATTATTTTTCTTCAATTCTAGAGTCTGTATTTGATTCCTTGTAGGTTATTCTACCATATTTCTGACACAAATGACCTCTTATCTCTCATGATTGTGATACTATACTATGGACATAGATGTATGGTCGGGATGCTACTATGTTTCCAAATAGTGAAGAGCATGTGTTCAAGGTATATTTTATGGGTGGACAAGTGATATTTTATTTGTACAAAAGAATGATTGCTGCCTTGCATACATAATCCAATTACCAGCTTGCTTGTCTTAGTGGAGTACTGTATCTTTGTCTTTTTGATGCAGATTTTCTGATTTGGAATTTCAATGTTGACAATGTAACATTATTATGTTGACTTTGCAACAAGGCAGCAGTGAGAAGTCAATTATTTGCACATTGTTCCTTCTCTTTTAATGCTATATGCTGAAGCCATACTTGTGAAAAATGCCTAAATGACTACTGGCATGCATTTCGCTCTTTGTTGCGTTGTGAAACCAACTGTGCTGCTTTGAGTGAGTGCAAAGCATAGTTATCCCTAATATTAATCTTACAATAGAGCGCCATGGAACAAACAGGAATAAACAAAGTCACATGCATGCATAAGTTTTCCACAGGAAAAATTGTCTTTTACTTTCACTTTGATTCTTCTACTTTTTATTTTATCTTATTTTTAGTAGGGTGAATCTGAAATTAGGGTAAATAATTGGGTGTGCCTTGGGAATGTTAGGCTGCACTAGGAGCCTGTGGTGTAGAATAAAGTGTGTTAGGCTTTACACTTACTAGATTACTACTTAAGTATTAGTAAGATGAACATTAATTCATGTCTTAAACTACTGGTTGTAGAATGTCCTCAGATTAAGCCCCAAACTGTCAACATACTATGGCTTCAAAGAAAAAGACCTCAACACATACCTGAATCACTGAGCCAGTCAAGAATATCTAAAGATACTTGTAAATTTGTTTCTTATTGCCACTAATTGTTTCTCTTCAATGAGTATGGGAAAAAAAGATATGCCAAAAAGTAGATAATAGTTTTCATTTTGAAAAAAAATTGAGCAAACTGCCAATTAGAATGGATATTCATGATATCTATTGCTTCGTACTCAAACCATTTTATGTAACATTTTACTAATTAATGCTTTACTCCTTAGCTGTGTAAGTAGATGCAAGCAAATCTAAAATATTAACCTTCATGCTTTGATGGTAGCTGACCTTGCCTCAGAAACCTGCCTTGAATCCTTGTCTTGGCTTTCAAATCTAGTGTTTGTTTATGCCTCACATCATGCATGCATATTATTACCCGTGAGTTTCCAATTACAATTGCAAGAAATGTTGCTTGGACAACTCGAGAACTGCTCCACACAGAACAACGAAAAGCTGGTAAAAGGCAGAGGTACTGCAAACTATCCTCTCTATTTTTCAATGCTAAAATTTAATGTATGTATTGATAGTATTTTGAACTTTTATCTCTGTATTTGTTTGTTATTTCATTTTAAATCTATATGCCGTTAGAATCTTGTTGTAATTGTTCTGCCCATCATTTTGTGCATTAGAATCTTGTCACAAATGCTGTTTCCATCGTTTCGTTTTCTACTGGCTTTGGAAAGATTTAGTAATAATGATAAAATGCAGCAGCAATGTGTTATAAAACTACTGCCGTTTGCCAAGTGTATGCCTTGTAGTCTTTTGTCGGCATCTTGAAACACTAAACTAGCCAGAAAAATAAGAGACATTAATCAGGCACTCTGAATCTTAAAAAAACATTATGATGTGCCTGTCAGAAACACGGTGAATTGCTAATAAAAACATATTATGCCAACTACATTTGAGATCCATCTTCATATTGATATAAGAAACAATGTCATGTTTCTTCAAACACAGATTCATTAGGGATGTTCAGATAGAAGAAGTTGGGTGCTTTTCATGTCCAGAACATAGTTGTGTTCTATTTGAATCTGGAAATACATTTAGTTACAGGTCTACTAGTGACACTTTCGATATACAAGATACAGGTGACCTCTTCATTAGGATCCACAGATTTGTTGTTTTGTAGTGATATCTATTTCACCATCACTCCATTTTATGGCGGTTCTTTGGTGTTTGAGATGTCATAATTTTTTTATGGTAAAATAGAACTCTCCGGTTTTACTTATGCATCCCATTTTTTTCATTTTGTTTTTTATTCCGTCATTTTATTGACGAGGGAGCAAACCCGAGACACAGAAATACACTCACAAAACAGAGAATAATATTTTATTCATAAATATTGAACTTCTTACATGCAGAGGATCTCAAATTCCCAAGCTCTCTATTACATGCAAATTACTAACTTACAGAAAATTACCCAGATCCCCTTTCACAGCATGCGAACTTCTTTCCCCAAAAAGTTACCCAAAAATCAGAAACAAGCCCCTAAATAGACCCATTTCCGTTTGGAACCAAAAACAACCTTCGAGATAAGATTTTTGACGGTTTGGCGCCAAAATTACAATTTGAAATTCAAGTTTAAATTCCCGGTTGAAAATTAGCACATTTCTAAAATATGCACCAACTTCTGGCAGCCATAACTTTTAATCCGACCGTCGGATCTTCAATGATAATACCTTTTTGGAAAGCTCTCGAAAAGACGATTTTTCGCAAAGTAGGTTTTTGGCGAACTACTTTGGCGTTTCCGCAAATTTTCAGGCCCATCCGGGATCGTTTGGTGCCTCAAACTGAGCTCAGAAGGTTTTTTAGGGCAAAAAGAAGAAACTGGAACTTGAATAACTTTCAAGTCGTGAATGATCTTGACCTGATTCTTTCACCAAACTGTGTATTTTTCCATCCTGAACCTTCCCATAAATTTCTGTCTTCCCATGACTTCAAATGCAAACCTGCTAAAAATAGCAGTTGAGCAGAAAAACTGTTTTGAAAGTCGAAAACTCTTATTTGACGAAAAGGGTATCTAGAAATACAAAAACATCTACAAAAAGAAAACAACAGGAACAAAAATGGAAATCATCTTTTGGGTGATGCAAGATTGCCCTCACACCACTGGATGCTCC
>VDFB02203950.1:0-15646 GCA_007258455.2 Sequoia sempervirens | reverse complement strand
TAAGACGTTATTTTATTGTAACAATGAGATCATGAATGATAAACATACCAGAATGTTTCCAGTTTTTTTATTTAAAAACAGTAAGCCAGCTCGCCAGCCAAGAATGCTGAAAACTGACAATAATGGACACCAAGCCTCCAGATTTGGGTTCTCCTGCCTCAAAACTAGATACAAGTCTCTGAAAGTACTAGACGCCAAGGATGCAAGTAAAAAAGCAACCAAAAGGAAGGCGTTTCAACCAAACCCTTCACACGCCTCTCTAGAATGCACAAATCCCAATGCAAGTCGTACGACCAAGAAAAGAATGAGTATTATCCTTGCTGGATGCCACTGAATTTGAAGAAGAAGGCGCCACAAGGAAGAAACTTTTTCTTATTGCAATCAACAGTAAATCTCAATATATTACTCTGTCTGAATCATGTAGAACCTCTGAATGAAGCTCTCAACTGCACTGATTCGATTGATCTTTCACAATCTCAAGAGTGCTCAACACTGAAGAGGTATCGTTCTTCAATGGAAGATTGTTCAAACCCTGATCACAGGAGAATGCACAGGAAGAAACACAAGGCAAAGTCGAAATTATCAAAAGGTGAGTTTCTCATTGCCAAAAATGCCTTATATGCAAAAGGCACGAATTCCAAGAAAGATACGCCACTTCTCATAGTTTAATCTTTTAAATTATATTTAAGTCATTTCAATAGTATTTGACTTAAATACTTGGGCACACTTTATCAATTTAAGTGATTAAAATATTAAATCACTTTTAGAGAATATTTAAGTGATTTAAAAATATAAAGTCAATTTGACTTTATAATTAAATATTAAATCAATTAATATTTAAATCACTTAAAAACCCATAACTCACCTGCTAAACAATTCATATAATCCGTATTGCCGACTGGCTTAATTGTGACGCTAACGATATGAACCAAACACTGGGCTCTGAAAACGAGAACGATCAAACTCTCCAGAAAGTACCACTGACCCTCTAACCAATCCAGCTAGCCCACAAGGGTCCAATAAAGGGCTAACACACTGTTCCCGAGAACTGACTAGAGCGGGGACATCACAGTCCGCCCTCCCCGAATTTGCTTGTCCACAAGCAAACTCAAAGCCGGATGCTGAAGAATACTGTCACTCTCCCAAGTAGCATCCTCTGCCGGTAGATCTTTCCACTTTACCAAGTATTCCCTGATAACCCGCCTCCAAAGATGACGCTCTCTGGAATCCAGAATGGCCTCAGGTATCAAAATCAATTTCCCCTCATCATCCAGGGGTGGTAAATCAATAGAAGGTGTTACCTGTTGTCCCAACGCCTTTTTGAGGCGCGACACATGGAACACATTGTGAACCTTATTGTCCACTGGAAGATCTAACTCATAAGCCACTTCACCGATACGTCTGACAACTCTGAAGGGTCCATAGTATCGCTTTGTTTCTACTCTTCTTACTGAGGGTCGACCGCCTATAAGGTCAAGCATCAAATACAATTAAAATCATCGATTCCCAAAAGACCGCCCACTCACTTCGACAAGATATTGTTTCGCTTAATTTTGGGCTTTCTCAGATATCTCTCTCCGAAAGTGCTCTCTATATAATATCCCGGTTTTCCGTATTAAATCACTAAAGATCGAACTCTATCACACTAATAAGTCTGGAAGCCCTGAGCATCGTGATCCATATAATGCCCCAGAAGGTGTCATCCAATGCTCATGTGATGGGTGGTATTGTAGCAATACTCACAAAGGTATAACCACCTCACCCATGCCTTCTGCTGCCCTGAACTGTAATTCCGCAAGTACCCTTCCACCCATTTGTTGACTATCTCAGTCTGCCCATTTGTCTGGGGGTGGTAGCTGGTACTCGGAGTGAGCTTTGTCCCGCAAAGTTTGAATAACTCCTGCCAGAAGTTACTCATAAACTTGCTGTCCCTGTCACTGACTATACTCCGAGGCAAAGCGTGCAGCCTGAATACCTCTCGGAAGAACAAATCTGCCACCTGGGTAGCTGTGTGTGTAGTAGTGATTGAGAAGAAATGTGCATACTTCGTCAATCGATCTACCACCACGAAAATGCTGTCCTTCCTTTGAGCTTTCGGCAAGCCCGTAATGAAGTCCATGGACAAACATTCCCACTTCCTCTCAGGAATAGGAAGCGGCTGGAGTAAACCTGCAGGGTATGTATGCTCTTGCTTGTTCTGCTGACAAACAAGACATTCCCTGACATACTGGAGAACAAAAGACTTGAGACCCTTCCAAGAGAATCTCTCCCGTACCTGCCTATAGGTCTTAAAGTAACCGGGATGTCCTGCCATGGGTGAATCATGGAATGACCTCAATACTCTGTCCCTCATCTCGGAACCTGGGACTAGTAAAATCCTCCCTTTGTAAATGATAAGATCATCTACAAGTGAATACCTGTCATCCTGTACTGTTCCATCTACTATGCTAGAAGCCCATGGGTCCTTAGCATACTCTGCTACTATCAGATGTCTCCAGTCCTCTGAAACCAGTGTAATAGAGCTCAAGTGAGGACGGCGAGATAAAGCATCAGCAACCACATTCTGAGTGCCCTTGACATAGGAGATGTCAAAATCGTAGGACTGAAGCTTGCTGACCCATTTCTGTTGCCTTTCGTTCAGATCTCGCTGCCCAAGAAAATGTTTCAAACTATTATGATCGGTTTTAACAGTGAATTTGCTACCAATCAAGTACTGCCTGAATTTGGCCATGGCATGCATGATGGCCAACATTTCCTTATCATAGATACTGTAGCTCCGTTCAGGACCTCTTAGCTTCCTGCTCTCGAAAGCTATAGGGTGTCGATCCTGCATGATAACTGCACCAATACCCTCACCACTGGCATCGCAATGTAACTCAAAAGGTTTGGTGAAGTCCGGTAGAGCCAAAATTGGACATGTGGTCATGAGAAGTTTGAACTTCTCAAAGCACGCCTGTGCTAGTGGTGTCCACACAAAATCACCCTTCTTAGTCAAATCAGTTAGTGGCGTAGCATGCCGCAAGAATCCACTAATGAACCGACGATAGAAGGCACATAATCCTACAAACCCCTGAGCTGTGTCAATGTCTCAGGTGTAGGCCAATCGATGATGGCTCGAACTTTCTCTGGATCCATGCTGACTCCTGCACTGCTGATGATATGTCCCAGATATAAAAGCTCTACCATGCCTAAAGCACACTTGGACTCCTTGGCGTACAAGGACTCCCTGTCAAGTATACTCAATACCTCATCCAGGTGAACCATGTGTTCCTCCCATGATTTGCTGTAAACCAGGATGTCGTCGAAGAACACCAATACAAATTTCCTCAAGTGAGGATGGAAAACCCTGTTCATAGTAGACTGAAATGTAGCTGGAGCATTGGTTAAACCGAATGGCATAACCAAGAAATCATAGTGTCCACAGTGACATCTGAATGCGGTTTTCTCAATATCCTCCTCTCGGACTCTGATCTGATGGTAACTTGTCCTCAAGTCAATCTTTGAGAAATAGCAAGCTCCATGAAGCTCGTCTATCAACTCATCTATCCGTGGAATAGGATACCTGTTATTTATAGTCTTCCTGTTGAGCATCCTGTAGTCAATACACATCCTAAGTGTACCATCCTTTTTCTTCACCAAAACAACTGATGAAGCAAAGGGTGACTTACTCGGCCTAATGTGCCCCATAGCTAAAAGCTCCTTAATAGTTTTCTCAATCTCGTCTTTCAAACGCTTGGGGTGTCGGTAAGGAGTAATCATGATCGGTTTCGTGCCCTCATCCAGCTCTATAATATGCTCAATACCTCTATCAGGAGGTCTGCCTGGTGGAATTGCACTGAATACCTTTGCATGTTTGATTCGAAGTTCCTGCACATCTGGATGGTAAGATGAAGCTTGCTGCTCCAACTGTGAAGGCATTAGCTTGCACTCAGCAGCCCACTCTACCATATCGTGACGAATCAAACGTTCCATTCTTCGAGTGAAATTTCTCTAAGGTTGCTGTCCTTGATGGCTTTTAGAATATGATTTGTGCCATCTATGCTGAATTTCATCTCCATGTCACGCAAATTAAGCGTGAACTCTCCTATCGCATGAAGCCACTTCATGCCAAGAACTATATCCGTTCCTCCCATGTTCACAACATAAAAATCTGCCTTAAACTCAAAATTGTTGAGTTTCAATGGCAAGTCAGGTATCATCCTCTCGCAATTGAGAGTGTATCTATCTGCAACCTTCACACGTATGCCTTCAAACTGTTGAGTTTGAATTCCCCGTTTCTCCACTAACCGAGAATCGATGAAGTTGTGGGTTGCACCTGTATCTAGAAGAGATATGACCCTTTGACCAGCTAGGATCCCACGGAGTCTGAAAGATCCCTCTCTCTGCATGTTGGACATATGAGCCTCCTGTAATTCTGTTTCTACTACAATTTCTGCCTCATTTTCTGACTCTTCTCCATCTGTATCATAGATTGGAGCTTGCTGATCAGAAAAATCAGTCAACGCTTCTCCCTCATAAAACCACTCCATGTGCTTGTTTTGCCCTTTAGGTTTGAGGGGGCAGTCATGATTAAAGTCATACAGACCCTTGCAGTAAAAACAAAGTTTCCTTCTACGTAAATCATTCATTGTTTCTCGATCTAAAGGGGCTGCAAATTTCTTCTTTTGATCTGCATTATCAGCCTTCTTCGGATCTGATTTGTTCTCTGTGTAGGAGGTAGTTGGTTTCGAGCCAAATGGCTTACGAGGTGTAGTTAGCTCCATAATGCGAGCTTTCCTCATGGCCTCCTGTAAAGTAGGTGGATCAAATGCTTTTATCCAACCTTTCATGGGCTCGAAAAGACCCTCAATGAACAATATGATCAACCTTCTCTCTGAGATTCCTGTCACCATCACAGATAGTCTTTGGAACTCTCCAATGTACGATTCCAAGCTACCCAACTGTTTCAGTTGTGCCAGATCTCTGAAGAATAGTTCTGGATCACGTCTATCAAATCTCTCTACCAGTCTATCAGTAAACTCCTGGTACGAGGTAATCCTGTCATGGTGAAGAGTAGCCATGCCATGAATCCACCAGTCATGTGCCACGCCATCAAGGTGAAGTGCTGCAAATCGAATGGCATCCTCCTCAGGCATGGGACGTAGTGTCAAGAATGTGTCAAGCTTACTGACCCAGGCACGTGCTGTAACTCTACCACTGCCATCAAAGTTCGCCAAGGTAAGCTTATTGGTAGCCTGTCTAAGATCATTCTGCTTGTGTCTAGGCCTCCTGTCATTCCTGCTTCTGGTGTGTTCTCTCTTCTGGCTCATGAATCTATCGAAGTTAAGGTGCTCCTTAACTCTCGGTGGCAATGCATCCCATTCATCATGCATAACCATGATGTTATCTGCAAAATTTATCTCACCACCCTGTTCAACTTCATCCTCTTCCTCAGCATCATTTCTGGTAAAAGTAGGACATGTAGCTCTCTCAAAGGTGCGTGCTGGAGCTATGATTCTCTGAGGTTCTCTGTGAACACTGCCTTCATGATCTCAATCCAGATTCTGAGCTCTATTAATTGTCAAATTTTGAACATTTGTGCTGAGTTGCTGGAGAATATTCGCCACCTGTTCTTGGCCTGCAACCATGCCTCTGAGCACGTCTCTAGCTTCTCTGTCCTCTTCATCTAAATGATTCCTACGAGAACCTTCAGCTTCCCTGTCAGCCATGTTATCAAATTCTAATTCCACTTCCTGTTCGTCAAACGGAAAAGCTAAAAAAGGTTCAAAAGTGCTTCTCTACAAACCAGGACCCCTGCGTGAGTAGTACTTGTCAAACCTATTCTAGTGAGGCCGCATAAAGACTGCTAACCCTGCAGGCTAGCAGGATCAGTGCTCTGATACCACTGTGATGAGCCCTGCTGGCTCTCAATTCAAACCCCAGTATTTCTTATGTCTTTTTAGTGTTATTTTAGTTTTTTTAGAGAAAAGTTCATAGACAGAAGAGAAGGGGCGCAACATATAAAAGCTTATAAATTGAAATACAGAGCAATTTCCTACAGAATGGAAATGCAGAAGACGTTATTTTATTGTAACAATGAGATCATGAATGATAAACATACCAGAATGTTTCTAGTTTTTTTATTTAAAACAGTAAACCAGCTCGCCAGCCAAGAATGCTGAAAACAGACAATAATGGACGCCAAGCCTCCAGATTTGGGTTCTCCTGCCTCGAAACTGGATACAAGTCTCTAAAAGTACTAGACGCCAAGGATGCAAGTCAAAAAGCAACCAAAAGGAAGGCGTTTCAACCAAACCCTTCACACGCCTCTCTAGAATGCACAATTCCCAATGCAAGTCGTACGGCCAAGAAGAAAAATGAGTATTAACCCTGCTGGATGCCACTGATCTGAAGAAGAAGACGCCACAAGGAAGAAACCCCTTTCTTATTGCAATTAACTGTAAATCTTAATATAATGCTCTGTCTGAATCATGTAGAACCTCTAAATGAAGTATCTCAACTGCACTGTTTCGATTGATCTTTCACAATCTCAAGAGTGCTCAACACTGAAGAGGTATCGTTCTTCAATGGAAGATTGTTCAAACCCTGATTACAGGAGAATGCACAGGAAGAAGCACAAGGCAAAGTCGAAATTATCAAAAGGTGAGTTTCTCATTGCCAAAAATGCCTTATATGCAACAGGCACGAATTCCAAGAAAGATACGCCACTTCTCATATTTTAATCTTTTTAAATTATATTTAAGTCATTTCAATAGTATTTGACTTAAATACTTGGGCGCACTTTATCAATTTAAGTGATTAAAATATTAAATCATTTTTAGAGAATATTTAAGTGATTTAAAAAATATAAAGTCAATTTGACTTTATAATTAAATATTAAATCAATTAATATTTAAATCACTTAAAAACTCATAACTCACTCAAAACACCATATAATCCTGTGCCGTCAGAAGCTGTCGACTCCTGTACTGCCAACGCCTGCTGTGAACCAATCACTGGGCTCAGAAAACCAAAACAATCAAACTCTCCAGAAAGTACCACTGACCCTCTAACCAATCTGGCTAGCCCACAAGGGTCCAATAAAGGGCTAACACACTGTTCCCGAGAACTGACTAGAACGGGGACATCACATTACACATTGTGAAGACGCCTCCTATTTGATTTTTGAAGATTGTTTTGTTACCCCTCTCTATGAGAAATCATTTGGGAAGAAAAGAATCAAGTTCCCTCCTACCCAAGGATTGTTAAGGGTTGTTGATTGGTTCTTACATGACAAGTGCACTACTATTAGGGGTTTAGGCTCAGCTATTCCTCCATTCAATTTGCATGAGCACATACTTGGCAAAATTGGAATCGTGGAGGCAATCAGGCAAATGTGGTCTGCTAATGAGCAATTTATAGCAGTTGGCAAGGGAAGTCTCCAAACCACTACTTTCTGAATCCATGACTTCACCTTTAAGAACAAAAATTATTCATTGGCTAAGGTGAAAGAGATCTTGAGCACCTTGTACTTGGAGCCTAACCCAGAATACAGGCCTTATGGCCCAAAAAGATTTCTTAATCAAAAAATGCAAAGTGCAAAGAAGGTCAAGATTCTAACAGCTCCACGTGGACCACTTAATTAGAAGTTATGCCAAGGAGGAAGAAAGAAATTACAGGAGGGACACGTAATTCAAATTTCTTTTGGCAGAGAGAAAGAAGCAAATTTTGAATCATTATTCCAATTGAAATGATGGAAAGGTTCTTAGGTGCAACAAATGTTTATTCAGTGATGCCAAAGCCAAAGCCAACAGGGATTCAAGGAGAGAGGCAGAACAAAATTCAGAACATGATCAGGGCAGTTCTTTGTTTCAAATTGTCTGAAACTCTGAGTAATAAATCCAGCAAATCATTCGGTTCTATCTATGTCTAGTGCTAGGGGCCAATCACACACTAATCTCCTAGAAGGGAGAGAGCATGGTGCACAATCAAGCTTGGATTATGCTTTTACAGAGGAGACTGAGGACAATGTCATGCCTCACTTGGAGGATGTCACTCCTCAGTAGCCTTGGGGTGGTGGTAAGCAGATACACAGGAGAGAAAATGAGCTGCTAATAAGATGATGATAAAATGTTGGAGGATGTTAGGGAAAAAGCTTGCAAAGAATTCCTAGCGGATGATGGATTTATTAAAACCAAGGAATTGCAAGACTTTGCATTAATGTATAAATACAAGAAATATCAGGGTGAGTTAGTAGCCAAGCAGGCATCTAGAAAAGGAAAGTCCTTGGAAGAAAAGCACATTACTAATAGTGGAACTGACCTTGGCTACTTCTCCCAGGATATGTCCTTGGAAGAAAAGGACATTACTAAAAGTGGAATTGACAAGTTGACACCTAAAGAGGGAAGAGCAATTGTTAGAGCCAGTGGATAGGTCCTTCTCCCAGGATGGGACATTGTCCAAGCAATGACCCTTGATAGCATTATCAAGTAAGGATGTACTAACCAATTCTTCCATGATCCAGGAATAGCTTCTCAATATTTCTTTGGTTCCTGCTTTAATCCAGATAAAAAAGCCTTTGCCATGTGGGCCATTGCTCCAACACATGATAAACCCCTGGCAGAGATTAATACAGAAGGAATGATGGGACAGCTAATTGTACAAAGGGCAGGGGATATCTCTATTGTGTGGTCTAAAAAGGATTGTCAGCAATTATGACAAAAGCTGCAGGATGACTATAATAAGCTGGAGGATGAGAATATTCACTTAAGGCAGGATACTCAGAATTTGAGAGCAGCCATGGAGAGAATATCTACGTCAGTGCAGGTTGCTAGGCCTATGGTACTCCCACTCCTCTCATTTCTTCTCCTATTTTTTCACTTCAACAAGCAACAACATCTGCACGTACTTCCAGTGAAACATCAGGTAATGTGATATAGAGGAGAATGAATGAACTGCAAGACTTAGTGATCAAATACAAAGGTGAAGGGGATCAGGCCAATGATCAGGTTGCTCTATTCAAGGCCCAACTCAAGGCTACCCTTAGAGATTTGTTTAAGAAGAGGGTAGATTTTATTATGAATGTCTCATTTCTTCTCCTATTCTTTCACTTCAACAAGCAACAACATCTGCAGGTACGTCAGGTGAAGCATCAGGTAATGTGATATAGAGGAGAATGAATGAACTGCAAGACATAGTGGCCAAATACAAAGGTGAGGGGGATCAGGCCAATGATTGGATTGCACTATTGAAAGCCAACTCAAGGCTACCCTTAGAGGTTTGTTGAAGAAGAGGGTAGTTTATTATGAATGTTGCAGATACCATATGGAATACTATTGTTTCTCTCAGCACGAATTTGGATAAGCATAGAGTAGCAGTTGAATCCATTCCAGGCATCATGGCCAAATGGATGCCCCATGTAGCCAGAGTCCCATTTGTGCTACTTGATGGCACAGTTCTAATTGAGAAGCTGATGATTGATCAGTTGGATGAGTTCTGCAGGTTGCTGACAACAACAAATTGTATAAATAGAGTCCTCAATGAAAATTGTCTATTCTTAAGAAAATGATAAAGTTTTAAGTATCCAGGTTGTGCTTTGGTGATGGCAGAATCAAGGGCCTTCATGAATGGAGGATTGAATTGGGGAGCATCTCAGTCTACTACAGTGACTGCATAGTGCAAACAGATTTACCAAATATGAATCAGATTCATTATACCTTGGTGGAAATCATCAAGCTCAATAATAAAACTAATACATTCTTAAAAGGAGCTAGGTCAATCACAGATAGTAGGTGGAATCCAACAGTTACAAATGCCAGGAAAATTAGTCATGCAGTGCTACTCTCTGACGATGAATGGCACCTGGTGGTAGAACAATACGATACACAGAGCAGCAGATTATTTTATTTTTTAAATTCTTTGGGGCAGCCATGCTTTCAAATTTTTGAATATGTGCCAGCATGGGAACAGTATACCATTCATGCCAATTGTTGATGTGTATAGTGTGTACAGTGTGTGCTGTCAATTGGCTGCATTTGTGTTTTGGCAGTCAACTTGGTTTGATATGCACTTGGCAATGGATAAAGTACTACAGAGTGTTGGTCAATGATACAGTGTTACATCTGAACTGCATGCATTACAAACATCCGGAAAGGTACTGATTTGCTAGCTGGGAAATCTATTTAAAGGAGCAAGATAGTTGGAAAGTGCATCTTAGATGTTCTATTCAAAGCTGAGAGCAAAAGAGTTGAACTATTATCTACAGAAGATATGGCATCAGGTGAAAGCCATGGAACAATTTCACACACATTTTCTGGAGCTTCTGAGACTGTTGGTTCTCCTCTCTCGCCACCTCCTCCTCCCAAGAGCACAGAAGAGCTTATTGAAATACTCAGAGCAGAAAAATGAGGTGCATTCTTTGATTGAGGGAATTAATAATCATTTGGTTGAGTTGAGGGGCCGCATGGATCATGTTCATGACATGATTTCTTATTGGCTTAAAGCCAAGGGCAGGTGCAGGCAAAACTGGAAACAGTTTAGGCTATTTCTATGGAGGTGTTAAGCAACACACCATCTGTGTGATCAAGGGGAGATGAATTCTAAGATCCTTCAACATTTCTAGGCACTGCATTCATCAATGAAGAATGTGAGGAACTGGGCACTCTTTGTCCACCCCCTTAATTTTTAGTGTTGTGGAGGTCCTCTCTCCACAATCAACGGTGTCCCTATCATCTTGGTGATTCATGGGAAAGGAGAGATTGATTATTTTGGGAGTGTGGGTCAGTGTCATGTCCCCTTCTAGCTGGGACATCTCTCCGAGCACAGGATTAGCCTATTATGCGACCCTCGTAGGCTGATAGTTTGGATAGAGGGTCATGTTGGAGCTTGGCTCAGCTTCAGTTGGCAGTATTTGATCAGTTGGCTTTCATTCGGGCTCATTCGGACACTTCTAGCTCGAGTTGCTATTTTTAGCAGTATTCAACACTCAGCGTGGGACCCTTGCTATTTTTAGCATTATGGATTGATAGCGTTCAGAATCACTTCTTTATTCGTCAGCTTCAGACGGCTCGTGCATCGGATGAATAATGAGAGAGATATTAATATTTAATTGAATTAATTAAATATCAATTAATTGGAGTTTATAATATAAAGTTATAATATTTTATTATAACTTAAGTGATTTCAGTGAAGGGGTCGCCCATCATCAGAAAGGGGCCAGTTGTGGATTATTTTTCAATTAAAAATTATACCGGAGACTATTGAAAAATTAATTATCAAAAGTGCGAATTATTTTAATATTCCCTATTATTGTGGAATTCGCACTTTTCAAGAGTATAAGCCTTTTGCTTGGAAATTCGAGCCATTATGTCATATTGAGTTATTGAAAATTGATCAAGTTTGGTCTGAGCATAGAAACTTAGGGTTTCAGTCTCGAATGCATTGGGGAACGAGCCATCTCCAGTGAAAGCAGTTCAGAGGGTGTGAGATATCACCTGATTTATTGCCAGGCAGAGGGATTTCTTCATCCAGAAGAAATTACAAAGCTTTCAGATATCATCTATCTTCAGAGTTTTTATTAGGTTTTCATCCAAAAGGCATCTATCAATAAGGGCGCATATTTTCTTAAGGTCTGGAGACTCAGGGAAAGATCCGTACTTTGCATTGATTGCTGCTGCTGCAGCCGTACCTTTATTACCAGTAGGCCGTACTTCCATTATTGAGCCGTACTCTTGTTTAGAGGAAAACGCCTTGCATTCAAGCCTTCTATCATCATCATTGGGGACGCCTTAGCATTTGGATCAGTTTGCAACCATCACACAGAGGGAGAAGAGGTCATTAATTGCAGCCGTACCAGATCTGATCATCTCCAGTTTGCAGCAGATTACCAGGTTCTTTTAATAAAAAAATATTATTTCCTGTGTTGCATGTTGTCAGATCTCCAATGTACTGAGTCCAGTTGTTCAATAAATGAATCGCCAGCATTAGATCTTCTATTTTTCGTCAATATTGAAATTGTAGTATTTATTTTGAATTTATTATCAATTCTTTGCAAAAATCGCAATTTCTTTATTTCATGCAAAAAACCCAAAACGGCCAAAAAAACCAAACTTCGTAAAACCAAACAAAAGTAAATGATTCAAGAAACTGTGGAAACCATAGGGTTTCTACAAGGTATCAGAGTCTAAATTATGCCATCCTATGGGTTTAGCAATTTTATGCGTACCTGCATCAGCTTGACTCACAAGTATTACACACGCAGACGTGCTCTGATTGACAGGCAACAGAGTTTGAGCAGGCAGCCGGAAAACATGGCTGATAGAACAGATGTTCCTAGAACAGAGATTCCTCCAAACCCTAGAGATCAGGATGATGCAGAGGTTTTGCATGCACTCAGGGATTTACGTGCAGGTCAACGGCAGTCGAATGATGTATTGCAGCAGTTGACAGTGGCACTTCAGAGATTGGGTACTCCGAGGAGACCGTCACCACATCGTGACGATGAGAGGAGTGAAGCAAGATCTCGCAGAGCACCGAGGACAGCCTCACGGACAGCAGATAGGCCCACTAGGCCTACTTTTGTGAGACAGGAGGCCGAGGAGGCTATTGCAGAGGAGGAACATGAGGAGTTGTTCGCAGACACACTTATGGCAGCGAACGAGGAGTGGGAGTTAGTACCACCAGATGTCAGAGAGAGGATCTCCTTTGACAGATTTGTTACGCAGCGGAGAGACCACCACAGAGGTCGACAGGATTGGAGACCTAGATACCAGAACAATGACCTAAAATATGCAACCAATAGGCTTAATCTAGCAATGTTCGATGGTAGTGGTAAGGTGACAGCTCAGGCATGGATTAGTAAGCTGGACACATTTCTCACATTGCGCCCGATGGCTGAGAGAGATGCTATCAGATATGCGACACTGCATCTTGAGGGGGTAGCTTACGACTGGTGGCACCATGGTATGGTGACGCTACAGCATGACAGGATCACATCATACCAGGAGTTCGTTGACAGGTTGGTAGAGCGGTTTGACAGGAAGGATCCAGAATCCTACTTCAGAGACTTGGCTCAGTTGAGACAGAGTGGCAGTTTGGATTCCTATATCGGTGACTTTCAGAAGTTATCGGTCATGGTTCCGAACATTTCAGAGAGGCGATTGGTAGTACTCTTCATGGAGGGTTTGACAGAGCCACTGAGAGGTTGGATCAAAGCCTTTGATCCTCCTTCATTACTGGAAGCGATGAAGAAGGCTCGTAGTATGGAGTTAGCAGCACCATCTAGTAGATTTAACTCCAGAGGTAATTCATCTTTCAGGGACAATAAGGGTTTTAACAAAAACAGAGACAAGTCTGATTTTAACAAAGAAAAATCAGATTTTAAGAACGATTCAAAAGGTAAATCAGCAGCTCCACCTTTGGATTGAGAGGCCCTTAATGATCTACGCAGGAAGAAGCTTTGCTTCTACTGCAAAGGTCCCTATGACGCCAATCACGATTGTCTTCTAAGACCTAAGGGCAAGGCAAATCGAGTGATGTGGGCGTATTATGAGGATTCGGAATCAGAAAATTCCGAACAGCAGGAGAGTTCTGAGGATTCAGAGGCAGAGGCTTCAGAGCCTAGAGCAGAGACAGGGCCAGAGCTTCAGATACAGGAGGCCCGCTTATCTAGCATTCAGCAGGAGAGCTCATTCAGGATTCGTGGTGTGTTAGCAGGACAGAGGGTCATTACCCTTCTTGATACTGGAGCTACACACAACTTCATAGATGCTAGATTCGTTGAGAAACGCGGACTCATCACTGAGGAGTTCGAGGGCATTAGGGTTACGGTGGCCGACGGATACACTTTGAGGTGTGAACGCATGATAAAGGATCTCCCTTTACGCTTGAACAATTATGAGTTCAACGCTGATTACTATGTGGTTAACATGGGAGATATTGATTTGGTCCTGGGAATGAAGTGGCTTCATTCATTGGAGGAAGTCACCCTTCGTCTCAAGGACATGGAGATCCGTTTTGATGTTGACGGAAAGACCCACATACTAAAAGCAATTCAGGACAGCAACATCAAAACAATTTCTTTTCGTCGGATGGAGAGGCTCATGCGTCACGGCATGGTTGAGTGGGCTGCCGAGTGCACTTTAGCACCTATACAGGAGGGACAGCAGAAGACTGAATATCATCCAGACATACAGCAGTTGAGAGTCAAGCATGATAAGGTATTCAGTGATATTCCACCAGGGAGACCTCCAGACAGGGGCATAGAGCACATTATAGAGCTCGAGGAGGGCGCTAAGCCCGTTATGATAACTCCTTACAGGCATCCTAAGAGATTGAAGGATGAGATAGAAAAGACAATAAAGGAGTTACTTGCTATGGGTCACATTCGGCCTAGCAAGTCACCATTTTCTTCTTCAGTTGTGTTGGTAAAGAAGAAGGATGGCACATTACGCATGTGTATCGACTATAGAGTCCTGAACAAGAGGACGATCAAAAACAGGTATCCGATACCGCATATTGACGAGCTTATTGATGAGCTCCATGGAGCATATTACTTCACCAAAATTGATTTACGGTCGGGGTATCATCAGATCAGGGTCCGTGAGCAGGACATAGAGAAGACCGCTTTCCGATGTCATTGTGGGCACTTCGAATTCGTAGTGATGCCATTTGGGCTCACTAATGCACCAGCTACATTTCAGTCCACGATGAACAGGGTTTTTCATTCACAGCTGAGGAGGTTCGTATTGGTCTTCTTCGATGATATCCTTATATACAGCAGGACTTGGCAGGAGCATCTGGCTCACTTGGAGACCGTGTTGAGTATTTTGGAGAGGGAGTCCTTGTACGCCAAGGAATCCAAATGTGATTTGGGAATGACCGAATTGTTATATTGAGGTCATATCATCATATAGAGGAGGCGATGGATCCTCAAAAGATCCGCCAAGGCTTACATCTCCACCTGGCCTACACCGCAAAACCTCACACAGCTGAGGGTTTTTCGCTTGTGTGGATTCTAACAGATTCGCGGAATGGTTATTACCTACATGCAGCCCCTATGACGCATTTTCTATCAAGAAGGGTGTATTTTGTTTGACCCTCGAAAGTAACAGGAGCTTTTATGAAATTTAAGGAGTTGATGACTACATGCCCTGTTTTAGCACTACCAGACTTTACAAAGCCTTTCGAGCTTCAGTGCGATGCATCAGGTGAGGGCATTGGTGCGGTGCTTATGCAGGACAAGCACCCAATTGTGTATGAGAGTCGTAAGCTCGGAGGGCCAGAGAGACTTTATAGCATATATGATAAGGAGATGCTCGCTATCATGCATGCTTTAGCAAAATTCAGGCAGTATCTTGTTGGCAGCAAATTTTGCATAAAAACTGACCATAACAGTTTGAGACACTTCTTAAGGCAGCGAGATCTTAATGATCGACAGCAGAAGTGGGTCAGTAAATTGCAGGCCTATGACTTTGATATTTCGTATATCAAAGGTACACAAAACGTAGTGGCTGATGCTCTTTCACATAGGCCATATTTGAGCTCTATGGTTCACATTTCAGAGGATTGGAGGCATATGATTGTGGCAGAATATGCCAAGGACACGTGGGCCTCCAGCATTGTTGAGGGATCAACGATTGATACCAGGTATACACTTGTGAATGATTTG
>VDFB02203948.1:0-27606 GCA_007258455.2 Sequoia sempervirens | reverse complement strand
AAACCCATTTTGGGATATTCTGACTCTGGTGGGTTTTCCCGATCTCCTTTGTTTTCCCAGAATTCGCATGTTTTCAGAATTTCATCCTTCTTCGTGGATTTCCTTCTCACCCAAATTTTCCTGAAATCCTATGCTCCTTGGATTTTTTGAAGTTCACATAATGCCTCCTCCTTCATGAAAATCCGTCTCACGCGGATTTTCCCAAAATTTGTTGAAATATGAGGAAATATGGAATAACTTTATTTTTTAATGAATAATGGTGCATTTTATGATTAATTTATGTTGTTTTGAGATCTCTCATGCTATTTGT
This sequence comes from Sequoia sempervirens, assembly GCA_007258455.2. Classification (NCBI taxonomy): domain Eukaryota; kingdom Viridiplantae; phylum Streptophyta; class Pinopsida; order Cupressales; family Cupressaceae; genus Sequoia; species Sequoia sempervirens. The sequence goes on along the minus strand of VDFB02203948.1, from coordinate 27,296 downwards.
TGATTGGATAATTATCGAATTAAGTTGCTAGTAGGTTTTTTCATGTTTTTCCCTCTAGAATTCGCCTGGCCTGGAATTCTCTGAATTCCTCCCTGGACTAGATTCTGCAGATGGTCCTAAAACCCGAAGTTTAATATGATCATTTTATTTAAGGTTTAATGGCACCTTGCCTACATGGGATTCATTTTAATGATGATTTTTATTGATTAATCTTGGCAACCTGTGGTTTTTACTATGGTTTCTTTGTCAAGTGTAGGTAGAATCTAGTAAGGTAGTAGTTGGGAAGGCTAAGAGTGACATGGAGGGATCTTCAGTCTCTGAAGCAGAATGAATTAAGATGGATATCAAGAGAAGAATCCCAGAGAGTAAAAAAACCTCTATATGGTCAAAGGTAATAGACACAAATGTTGGGCTTTGGGATTATGAGGAATTTAAGGGTAGAATGGCAGTGCAGGATCTTCCTTTGGTTGCCAAAAGAATGTTGGAGTTAGGATTGGCACATGTGGTTGGTTTTCCTTCTATAGTACAGTGTTATGAATTGGTTCTTGAGTGTGCCAAGCATTATGATAGTGATACATAGAGAATAATTGGTCCTCAAGGGAGGATTGCGGAAAATTTGAACCCTGTTTCCATAGCTCAGACCTTTGACATTCCAGACAAATCTCATGTGGTGGCTTTCAACATGGAGGAATCTAAGAAGTATTATGAAGAGGAGACTGTGAAATCATAGTAGCTCATCAATTCCTGGTTGGAGAAGCCCAAGTCACATTATTCTAAACTACCTAAATAGCTATTCAGAGTAAAGTTCAAGGAGTACTATGATGATATCACTCTTCTTAGCAGGGTGGTTGGATTAAAGAGTGCAGGTATGTTTGAGAACTAGATCTGCCATGTCATTGAAAGAATGGAGTGGGAAAATATCAATTATCATTGGGGAGGCATCATAAGTAGAATGATTCATGAGCAACTATCCAATGTGTTGCAAACCAAGACTTTCACAATGACTTTGTACTTAGTTTATACACTTGCAAGATTTCATCCATACAAGGGATTAAGTACAAAGGGAATCTTTGGATAGGATGTTATCTATGAGGTCTACCCTCAATTGTACCTAGGGAGCTCAAGTTATAGAAGGGGGAATGATGCATTCACCATGCATATTACTATATTACTTCAGGGTGTAGAACACATGAGAATTTTTGACCAAGCCAAGTAGCTCATCAAGAAATATGGTGCTTGGTTCATTTAGTTCCCAACCTTCTCATACATCCAAATTGATGGTTTTCAAAGGGCTCCATACAAACTTCCAACGTATCCCATTGATCATATTTTACTTTTGGAAGTTACTAGATAGATATGTGACTTTGATGCTATTGTCAAAAGGGACAAGCATAAGACTGGTTTTGGTTGGGACTTCCCTTTGAGGATAGGCACTGGAGAGGCATGTCCTTCCATTAGTTCAGCTCAAGCTTCAAAAGAAGAGATGAGTACTCTTGGTTTGTCTTTCCATTCCAAGAAGTCTAGATTTGAAATAACAGGTGAAGCACAAAAGAGGGGCAGCAAAGAATATAGCCACAAAGTTGAGTTGGAGGACTACTGGGCCAATTGCAGTGATGAGTATGAGGTTAGAAAGAAGATTTTTTCCTAGATTCCTGTTGAATCAGTCCTATTATACAATGTGAGGGTAGTTCCTAATCAACTTGAAGATGATGGGAACCTGATTCAGGGCCATGCTTATGAGGTGGTAAAGGACAGGCCAATTGGTGAAGTGGATTGGGTAGAAGAAGAAAAGATAGAAATAGGACAATTGATGGATCCAGTCACCAAGTATACTAAGATGTGGCTAAAGCATAAACTGGGAGCTGGAAAATGAAGGTATACAAACCTATGATCTAATGGGAGATTTAGACCCCACTCCACTTTGAGGAATCACTAAGCAGGACCCTAAGGGAAAAGGTAAGCTGGATTCCTCTTTTAAAATCAAGATAAAGGGTGTTCAAGGGGAGGAATCCCAAGAAGTAGGAAAACAGAGAAATCCCATTGCTAAGAAAAGGGGACATACTTCAAGAAATAAGAAGTCTGATAAAGAGGGAAGTTAGTTAATGTTGGGCTACATCAAGATTTGTGCTTCCCTATTATTTTTCTTGCATTGGTTTGAGTTGCGTTGAAGATCCCAGGCCGACCTGGATGAAGTTCATGCATTTAATACATTATTTTATTTTATTTCAAATTTCTTGGCCGACTTGTTTTGTGGCCAAATATTATTGTAAAACCTTTCTAGGCTGACATGGTTGGGATTTTCTATAAATAAGGCATTTTGCCTCATTTGTAAGATATAGATAAGAAATAAGGACATAGAGATAGCTAGTATTGAAGCAAATTAAGCAGAGTAGAAATTAGCAAGTAGTTGTTCTCAAGCAAGTATTGTAACAAAAAGCTAGAATTGTTGCTTCAGTGGATAATTTGATGCAAGTAATGACATTTTGATTTGGTTCTATACTTGTGTTCTTCTTATCTTGCATGGTTCCTGTTATTCTATCTTTAGAATTGCTTTGAGGAAAATTGGTATTTAGAATTAGATTCGATTTAATGATGTTTATGGTTTAATGCTTGAAGTGTTGCAGTGATCCCTGGTCCATACTTTTTGCAACTAGCTGATTGTTAGTTTCTTTGCAAAGTTAGCTTGGACCATATATCTATATTGTGCTTAGTTAAATTGTGAAGGTTTATTCATTTCAATTGCTTTGGGATTGTTCTGGATGAATGTTCAGGATTTGAAAATCTTTAACACCTTAGAAGATTGCACTGTTCTTGTGAAATTGTAGATTCATCTGGGTTAAGCAAGGATTAGTTTATGAGGGATTGGTCCATTTCAAGTATTTCATCATTTTCATTGTTAATCTTAGAGTAGCATTAGTCTTAGTAATCTCTTTGAACCCTAATATTTTGTTATTTCTTTCATTAGTTGAGTTAGATTTAGGATTAAAGTATCATCATATTGCTAGATCTAATAAATTGAAGATTCAGTCTTTGCTTGTAGTAAGGTCCCATTGTGATTACCAACATTTTCACATTTATCATTGAGTTTTTTATGCATTGTCAAGACCTAGCATTAGAGACCTTGGGGTTATCTCTTGAGGCTTGCTGATAGATATTTACCTTTCAAGAGAGATAGGATATTATATTTTGTTTGAGTTGTTGTTGTGCAAAAAATCATCAATGGGTACATAGGTGGTCCTTGGGTAAAGGATTCCTTTGTGACCTCAAGAATATAGAGGGGGGGTCTAGGGGGAATAACTCCCACATGTTTGGGGTTTTTCTTGATTGGTTTGACCTTCTCTCTTCAGTAGGAATTAGAAGCAGTCAGAAGGGTATTAGAGGGTTATTAAATAAAATTTGATAATTGTTATTCAATACATAATGTGTTTAATTAGGAAGTTGAAGTAAAGGAATGAATTTGACTACTTGGTAGTGGTTAGCTATTAAGTTGAGCTCACCTCGAATTGTTACTAATTGAATTATATTATGTATTGTGATTGTCAACCTTATATTTAAATGACTATGTATAGGCTTCTAATTGAATCAATTGTGATCCACTTATTCTACATTAAGAAGCTATCTTCAATTTATAGTACTAAGTATGAGTCAAGGATCATTACTATTATGCTTATGATTGACAAGTGTCTAGGGTAGTACTATGCTCGAGATGGAAAGTAGTCATGGAGGAATAATATTATGCTAGAGATGAACAATAGTCAAGGATCATTACTATTATGATCAAGATCGATAGGCTCTAAGGGGAAGTCCTATGATCAAGATGGATAATATTCAAGGAGTAGTACTATTATGCTCAAGATTGACAAGTCTCTAGGGGCAATACTATGCTCAAGATTGACAATTGTCAAGGAGCACTACTATTATGCTTAAGATTGACGGGTGTCTAGAGGCAATACTATGCTTGAGATTAACAGGTGTCTAGGAGTAGTACTATGCTTGAGTTGGACAGTATTCAAGGAGAAATAATATAATTCTTAAGATTGATAGGTGTCTAGGAGTATTACTATTATGGTTGAGATGGATAGTAGTCAAGGAGAATTCTATACCAACTTGATGGCCACCCTTGGTTTCTTAGCCATCTAATAGATTACAAGGAAGAGAGCTTCTAATGAAAAATAGGTAGGTGATAGTTTGAACAACCTCATAGTATAGTTTTAGAATATCTTGAAGTGAAAATGGTATACTTTACCATCTTTAGTTGAGATTAGACCCCTAGTGTAGTATAAAATGCACCAAATCCTCTTCCTAGTTTAATGATATCAAGTTTCCACAATCCATAATGTTCTTTGCAATGGTTTGGTTTTGATTGTGTGATAATTTTGCATCAACATTTGGATCACACTGTGATCCATCATCGAGATGGTGAGAAACTGAAGGAAAGAATGAAAGGATCAGACCAAGAGCTAATTAAAAGACCAAGGCAGGGAATGATAGAGAGGGCAGACCAAGACCAAAAAGATAATTCAAGATATATAGAAATTCAGTGATCCTCTTCCTAGTTGTCTAATCATGCAGAAGTTCGAAGGAAAGGATTGGACCCATAGTGTTGTGTGTAAGACACCAAAATTCCTCTTCTATCTAGGATGCACTAAGGGAAAGTGTGTTTGAAGAAATGTGAATGTGTTTTCCAGTCACTATGGTATATATCAAAAGTATGAAGAAGTGACAATTACACTTAGGATGTACATATGAGCTCATCACTAATGTACTTGTGATATACATATGAGCTAGTAAATTTTGTGATGTGATGTAGGCTAGAGCTAGTCACAATGTGAAATGAAGGGAAAATCATGAAGTGAATAAAAATTAGAATGGGGGGAAGATGAACCTACACTTTACTTTCTAATTTCGTTAGGAAAAGGATATACCCTAGGACAAGATTGACTTTCAACCCTTAGGTGATTCAACCTTGGTCGAGATCTTTTTCTTTTTCTTATGACTTAGGACAAGGTAAATCAGCTGGGACAACACTTTTGGGAGATGAATGAAAATATTAAATAAATGCAATTATGCAATGTAACACATGAAACCTATAAATTAAACCTTAATCTAATAGAATCCCAAAAGAAATGGTAGATTTGAGAAGGGCTTAATTTTATGTACCTATCACAAAAAGGGTTGTGTTGAGTGTCCTCCTAGAACTAATTCACCGAAGGGTGAATGGGTCTTGCTATAAGGGTTGAAAAATTGCTTTCACAATCATGTACTCCTATTTTCACAATTTTGATTCCTTCAGGTTTTACAATTGGAAATTCAAAAATAAATTTTGAAAGTGAGTTTTCATGGCTTGATGACAACTTTGACATTTTTTGCAATTTTTTTGGATTTTGATACATCTTCAATCCTTCCTCAACCTAATATTGGAAAAACAGACAAGAGAAAAAAATTGCTTGTTTTGGTGAATGGAGGTTTTCCTTGGTCAAACCTCGTTTTGCTAATTAAAGCTTGAATTGAAATTATGAAACATGAAAGGAATGATGAATGAACAAGTTTTATACTATAATTCACCAAACCCTTGACTTGAAACCCTTGAAGGACTGAAACTTAGTAGATCTCTCCAAGGTCTTGATCTTGCATGAATGGCTTGATTGATGATGTGATCTTGATGCTTGAAATTTGACTTGAATGCTTGAAACCTACATCACAATGTTAGCTCCAAAAACATGCATGATGCTTGACAACATTGAAATGACACTTGAGATCTTCAATGCTGCAACAAATGCTTTAAAAATATGATCTTGAAAAGCTTTTACAATAATATTTTCTATACCTTTTGGTCTCATGAATTTCTAGATTGCTTCAAGGATTTGAATTGATAAAAAAACATTGTATTCATAGGTAATTTTATAATTTCCCAAAAATTAAACATTAGAAGCCGACACCTAAAACTTGAATTTAGGAGCTTAAGATGCCACTAAAAACATGTTTAAAATAGGAATTTTTGATCTTCAAGGGGACCCATTTTCCCAAGGGCGAATGGGTCTTGACCTAAATTGCTAGGACCTATTCATTTTGAGGTGTTAAAAATAATAATTGCATTACTTAAATCATGATTACCCTTTCAACAATTATAATTAATTAGGCTTATAGATTCAAAATAGGGACAATTAGAGTCTTAATTAAGTCCAATTAATTAAGGGACACAAACATAGTGTGAAAATGTGAAGGAGTAAATTTTCCAACACTACATTTAGCCCCCACTTTAGTGAGAGGATTAGCCCTATACCCAAACTCACACTAAAGTAATCAAACAATTGTCAAGAGATGTCAAATTTTATGACTATTGGAAAGATAAGACATCAAAGGTGAAGAAGTATAATCAAGACCCCAAGATATAAGATGTCACAACAAACCAACAAAGGCACAAAGAGACACATGCCTATGATAAATATGCAATAGAAAGATAAGATACACAAGAATACAATGTCAAAATTAATGAGAAGGAAAGAGGGGGGTGGATCAAGCTTCAATTGTGTATCTAACTCATATGGATCAAGCCTTAGTTGTTTGTCCAAAAAAATTTACAATTGGAAACCTGTTGTCCACTATGCAAACAAAGTGTGCTCACATGGGCTAGTGAAATCCGTTGTCACTTGGTGAGCCGCAAATAGTGGCTAATGGGAAGTTGTGCTAGGTTTAGGCTCCCATTTTACTAATCATGCCAAATTTATACCTCTTGATAACTTTGATAAAGTGCCACATAAATGGTCACAAGGCTAGCAAGTTGCATTATTGCAGCCACTCATGAAAAAGTCTCCACTAGCAAGCAAGTTGTGTTATGCTTGGTGGCATTGAAAAACAAAAATGATCATCTAGAAAAAAAGTTTTTTTATGCTTGGTAGCCTTGATACATGCAATAGCATAGGATATTAAAAGGGGTTTTACTTATTTTATGAAAGTTTTCACCTTAGGGAACACCATTATTAATGTCTCTAAGAGAGGACTAGTCAAGGATAAAAGATTTGTAACTTAGGGAATGCAATCTGTAGCATTACCACTGATAGGAATATCATATGCTCAGAAAGGTTGAAATATTGAGGGAACATCAAAACCAATGACACCACAAAGATGACACATCAAGTGAAGTAAGAAGACCACACTTTGAAGCAAAAAATGAGGGGGGATGCATATGCCCCCACTTTAAAGAAATTGGTTAACACCATGTTGTGAGCAATTAATTTAAAGGAACATAATAAATTCCAATACATGAGAGATTTATTCAAAAATCCCTATGTAAAACATATGTTTCCAAGATAGACCTATGTCATGAAAAAGAGGGTTTCCCCCCATATCCAATCCTAAGATAACACATAAGGGATCCATGGATTTTGTCTCAATGTATGTCTTTGCTACAGTGATATAATAGAGCTCAAAATTTTCATCATTCCCAAAATAGCTCATGGAACAATGAGCACAAAGGAAGAATGACACATAGAGAGAAAAAACAAGGAAAATATTTTGGGTTAGAATGGAATAGATTTGAATGTCTCGATGCCTTGTGTCATCCCCAAAATGAAAACACAAGGCAAATGTTTACGAAATATAGAAGAATGTAGATACAAATAGAATAATGCAACAATAAATTCACATCATTTGTATTCTTGCACCAATGGATTGACACCCTATCATCCAAATTAGTCTCACAAATATATAAGACACCAAAAAACACTGTATGGGGGATCACATTATGCACATGAAATTAAAAAGAACACAAAAAAAGATAAATACAATAGTAGTATGGCACATGCAAGTCAACGTATAGCAAGCCATTTGCATCTCAATCTTGTTCATCATATGTGGAAGACACATAAGTAGCACAGGAACAACGACAAGTGTCATACTAGGAGCATCACTAGGTTCAATTCGTGGTGAGTCACTCCTTATAGGATGGTCATCATGGTTGTTATCATCTAAGCTTATGAAAGAGGAAAACAATAAATTTAGCTCATTATACACTTTGTCATATGTTTTAGCAATCTCATCATTATTATCTAAGTTAATCACAATAGGAGGCGTAATGATAATGTTCATAGAATTTTCTTGTTGTTTTTGTCATGATGAAGGTGGAGGATCATCGTGCTTTGTTTCAATTAGTGTTTTATCTTGATTTTATATTTTATTCTCTTCTTTTAATCTAGGAGCAATAGCATGATGTCTATGCTTATGCTCTTTAGCATTTATGTTTCTTTTTTGTGTGATTTTCAAGTTGCAATTTTGTAGGAGCGGGTTTATCAACCACTGGTTTCTTTTCTTCCCTCAAGGGAGAAAAGAAGGAACCATGGAAGGTTGTTGAAACACTTTCTCTTTATCTTTGTAAAATTGTTTGATCTTAGGAGGGAGAATAGGACTTATTTGGTTATCTCTTGGTCTTTAATAGGAAACAGGCAAAGGATTTTTCATGGGCTTGGCTTGCTTACTTGGAAGGGATTTTAGTTCAATCATGGGTTGAGTCATGTTGCTAAGGGATAATTCTACTATGCACTTTTCCTTAAAATTTTGATAGGATTTGAAAAAAAAGTCCTCATGAGGTTTAATAGGTTCCATAGGTTCAAGAAAAGTGAAATTCACTGAGAAATTCGCATGGGAAGACATAGGATTAAATCCATTATGGTCCACAATAAGTATATCATTGCCAAATGGAAAAATTTAAGCATTTATACACTACCAATGAGATGAGATCCATGGAGTGTAGCAATGGGAAACCAAGCTTCACATGGAATTGGTTCGATAATGGGATGATGGAGAACCAGACATTTAATTTTTCTAGTCCAAATTTTAAAGGAAGAGTAATCAAACCTATTGTAGGGAAAGAAAAACCATAATGCATTTTGATCCATTCTTTCGGTTGTTCATAAGAATCTTAACAAAGTTCATGCACAAATAAGAATTCCTTGGTGATCACATTCTCTACACACATGTGATAAATTAATATCCCATTAGTAGGCTTGTCATTGATTCTTCCAGTGATGTAAAGAGGACCATTGGGTGTGCACATAATTATGTCATTATGTGAGAAAACAATGTCAAGGGGAATTTTGGTTTGGCCCTTATCAGGTTGGACATCAAAGAAGCCTACTAAATTTCCTAAGTCCACTTCATTTTTATTTATATTGTCATTATTTGTATCTTCAATATTGTCAACATTCATCACATCATTCTTGGCATCACTCGCTTTCACAAAAGAGATATTATGATTTGGAATGGGGTTGGTAAAGATTTGCAAGTTTTGGTTAGGTGGGGCAATGGACTTGTTTCCTTGATCATTAACACCACCAATTTGGATGTGATTATAATCAATGAGATCTTATACAATATGCTTAAGACACTTGCATTGTCCTATATCATGTCCATTTTGTTGGTGATAATGGAAACATGCATTTGAGTTAAATTTTGGAGGTAAGGGATTAGTTGTATCAATGGCTCTAATAGGAGATAAGGTAACTAGGTTCTTACTTATAAGCTACAACATGATGGAGTGAAGGGTATCACCTAAAGGGGTGAATTGTCTACTCCTCGCCCTGAATGGATATGGATTTGTCATTTTTATAGCAGCCACTTGGGAGTTAACATGCTGACTTGTTTGATGGATATTTAATTGTAAGAACCCCTTATTTTGGTTCTTAAATGGTTGGAAATTGTTATGGTGCATAGATTCCAATCTCTTATAATGTTTAGAAGGATATTTTACTTGATGATGACTAACCAATTTCTAATAGTCATGAAGGGCCATGCACAAGTGTGTAAAAGAGGGAAATTTCACCATCCCAATCTTTTCTTGCATTTTGTCTTGCAGATTTTCTATGAACATTCTTTGAAGGTAAGCATAAGGAATCTTAATGTTTATTTGTGAGTAAAGCAATTGGTATCGTGCAATTAAATCAATGAGCTTTTCATCTTAATTTTTTTTACAATGTATTAAATCAGCTAAGGTCTTCTTGGGACCCATGTGCACTTGGAAATGGTTAAGAAAGGCATCAAAAATTTCATTGAATGATCAACTAATTGAGTTATTCAGTAAAGAAAAAAAACAACTCCAAGGAAATGTCTTTCATTTATCTAGGGAAAAATTTGGCCAAGATTTTATCCTAAAAAATGAATTCACTACATAAGGTTGTGTATACTAAAACATGGTTACTAGCATAACCTTTTCCTCCATTTTTATCTAATATAGGAATCTCTAAGCCTTGTGGAATTTTTTCTCTCAATATATCCAAGGATAAAGGGTTTCTTTTGACATATTGTGAAGGTTGGCTATTTTGAGTTTGGTTCAATGTAGTAATTTTTTTTAGAGGGATGAAACATTTTGTAGGAGTTGGTTAAGGACTTGATTGTTGTTTGTAGTATGAGATATACGTGAATAAGGTGAATGTGTATATGTATTTGAAGTGCAAGTGAATTGTAATTTTGTGAGGGGAGATGGATTAGGAGATATGAGATTTGAATGCACAAAGCTAAAGGGATTTCCAGTGGAAATACCTAAGGTGGTATTAACATTACTAGTAGGTTGTTTTGTTGTTGTAATAGTTGGATTAGTGTATGTGGGAATAGAGGCCATAGTTGTAAAAGGAGGAATTGGATTTCCACCTTGACTTTGAATGAACCCCAAAGTTTGAGCACAACTAGTCATCATGTTTATCAATAATGTGAGCTAGGCTATAAACAATATCTATTCCTTGTTCATTATTATGTATTTTCCTAATGTTATCTATGACAAGAATTATAGTACCACAATGTATTCAGAACTCACAAAGTTTTGCAATTTTTTTAAATAATACATTTGTTCTAGTTCTTCTTGAGGGACATTAGCAACCATTGTGTCAACATCAAGCACATTGGTTATGGGTAGGGTGGTCATGCAAAATGTTGTATAAAAGCTATGGTCCATAGTGGGTTGACTAGTATAAACACTATGAGTGAAAGAATTGGAAAACTTAAGATCCATAAAGACTGTAGTAGCATAGGATGGAATGAGTCTCAAACTACATCTCACTACATTATTCGTAATAGGACACCAGGTTGTGAACCTCATGAAAGTTTCACCAAACCTAAGTGCATCCAAAATGGAGAATAGGCACTAGATAAATGTAATCAAACACCCTAAAATATGAAGTACAATATAAGTATGTAAAAAGAGAGCAATTTTCAGATTTCAAACAAGATAATTTACTAACTATGCTATGTGAAAACCTAAAATTGGTGTCTTTTAATTCCAATTTTGATTTCCAAATAATCCACTCAATTTGACCAATTAAACCTAATACAAACAATGTCCGATTCTTCTATTTTCTAAAACTAAAATCTAGATTTAATAGTAGATCAAAATGATAAGAAAAAAGATAAATCACTAAGTAAAAGTTTGAAATATCACCTCTATAAAGACAATTTATCCCTAGGGTGAATGGGTCTTAGCACAGGGGTTACAAAATTTTAAATGAGTTTGAAGTTTAGATTTAGGGTTTCATGTTTTAGATTCTAAATTGTACTTTTAGTGACTGATTTTTCTAGATTTTGATGTCTAAATGCAAGTGAAATAAAGGTATGTGTAGGATTATCATGAAAAAACAGGCCCTTAAGTGGCAAAAAATTTAGAAAAATCAGAGTTAAGCAACTTGACGTAAAAATTTGAATAAGTTATCTATATTATTTCAAAAATATGTAAGAATAGAATCTATAGAAAATTGAATTTAGTTTCTAAACTACTAGGTTTTTTAAAAAAATCTATTTGGTGAAAAATTTGAAATTTCAATGTAGTATTACTTAAATTTCAGGGGAAAAATAAGAAGTAGGTGTTTGTCGACCACACTAACCACAATAAAATGATAATAGTTTTATAAGATTTTAGATACAAGTAGAGGACTCATGTCTCGATGTGATGCATATTTTTTGTAATTTATTTCCAAGTAAATAATTAATTATGAATTTTTTATTACAACTTTTAAAAATATAAAACTCGTATGTCCAGCACCTTAACTTAGTCAAAACTTCATGAAATTCATTTTTTTTAATCCTATAGTATGCGAAGCATAGAATGTGACACATGTTTCAGATTCAAAAAATGTAATACTGTTTGAAAGCTATAGATGCTTTTCAATTAGCATATCAATCAGGACTTTAGTCATAATTCAAATAGAAAATGAATAATAATTATTTATCAAATTCAAAGTAAAGCATAATTTATAGGTAATTTTCTAATTTCCTAAAAATTAAACATTACAGGCCAACACTTAAAAATTGAATTTAGGACCTTAAGATTCTACCAAAAACATGTTTAAAATTTGAATTTGTGATCTTGAAGGGGACCCATTCACCCAAGGGTGAATGGGTCCTGATCTAAATTGCACAGACCTATTCATTTTTGGGTGTTAAAAATAATAATTGCATTATTTAAATCATGATCACCCTTTCAGAAATAGCAATTAATTAGGCTTATAGATGCAAAATAAGTCCAATTAGATTCTTGGTTAATTTCAATTAATTAAGGGACCCAAACATAGTGTGAAATTGTAAAGGAGCGCATTTTTTGAGACTACACTATATAGATGTGATGGATGTTGGAGCTAGTCATAGTGTATATGTAACATATGATGGAGCTAGTTTCTATGCATATGTGATGTTTGCTGGAACCAATCACTATGAATATGCGATGTGTATGAGCTATTCACCTTGTGTATATGTGATTTATGATCGAGCCACTCCCTATCAGAATTGTGGAATTATTGAATGATATGACCCTTTTGAATGGTTGTATGATTACATTATTGATTGGTAATGTTTGGTATGGAGCCATCACTTGAAAATTAGTTGATATAATTGCAATGGTATTACACTTCAACGATAGTCGTGGTTTAAAGGGTAGATCAAATATCTAATACAAGATGAGAGAATAAACTCTCTCAGAACATGGTAGGAAAACTATGAAGCCTCTAATTTCTTATGAAGGGATAAGTAGGCAGGGTCATTAGGAATGAACCCTCGAGGCTTAATTCTAGGTCTAGGAATTACCTTAACCTTGGGAGCTTACCAGTTCCATATGTATGAAAATAAGTGGTGATATCTAGTTGAGGTCATAATGGTGAATGAAGAAGTTTTGAAATTAGCACTTCTAAGCTACATGGATGATGTTCATGATTATTTTTGGTATTTGTATTGAATTTATTTTAAAAAAAATTCATAGCAACTAAGGTGTGGTTTTTACATTGATATCAAAGAATGTAGGTTCAAAAACTAGACCTTGAACCTCACTCAAATCTAGATAATGTATATTTTTGTAGTTTGGAAAAGGTAGAGTTTGTTGCACTACTCACCCCCTATAACTAAGTTTGTCATTTACTAAGTATGTAGCTACCTTGAACTTCTTAAATGCACTCTTAATCTTGTGATAATGGTTGGCTAGTCTTATCCAATACAATCTAAGGGGTGTGATCATAACAACATTAGTGTACTAGATCTCATTAGTACTATGCGAATGAGTGCACTTGGGTTGGAGTAGTATTGGGATGGGTGACATCCTGGGAAGTCCAACACATGAATTGTAAAGAAAAATCAGAGTGCACAGTGGAAGGGTTTTTCATTTGATGATTTTTATTTCTCGTAACCCACTTGTTTCATTTGATTTTTACCTTTTGATATATGGGAATTCTCATTACATACTTGAAAGTATTAAAATCCTTCTCATGGTTGGAACATGAATTGGTAGGAATATAAACTACAAATAAATAAGACTGTATGTTTTCATGGGTTAGTATATATTAAAGATAAACCAACAATACCATTAATGGGAAATTTGTAACTACCTTAGCACTTGATCACATAGTCACAAGTTTGTGAATGAGGTTGTATAGTAATTAGTATGATATGAAGCAATGTAAATAGTAACTTTCAAGGAACACATAGATTTGTATTTGTATCCTTAATGATTAAGTATACTTTGCTAAATTGAAATTTCACTTACATTGGTGTAATGGGGCACTATAATGTGTTGTAAACCCATGTAGTGAGTAACATGACTATATTAAGGGAACTTAAGTGGAAGTTGATGAAATAAATTGAATATATGTGGTGTGATTCACTAAAAAGTGTGGTCCTTGATGCATATAATTTTTTTTATTTTGCAAGGGTTAAATTGTAAAAGTGTACTTTATTGTATAAAAGTGACATTTAGAAAAAAAATAACTCATAAATTTACATGGAGGATTGAATTTAGATTAAATTCTTACACGAGGGTATTTTTTTAGTGTCCATCCTCCTAAATATTATAAAAAATATTCCAAATTGGTGAAATTATGGAAAAGTGGCCATTTGACAAGCAAGGATAAGGGGTTCAAATGCATCTAAATTTTCTAGTAATCCAAAATTTTGAAGAAATTAACAATTTCAACCTTCTCATAAATTGGGAAGGCTTATTCCCATGGGAGGAAGAATGTTACATCCCACATAGCCAAAGACTAGGACAAGGTTTCCAAGGTTGAATTAAAAAAGAAAGCATGGCTATTATCAAACTAAAATAAAATATATGAGCATAAAAGGACAATGGGAATGGTGCTAGCATGAGCACCATGTGAAGGAAGAAAGGAGATGACCAAAAATTTATGAGGAATGGCCCAGGGAATGGTAGAATGGATGGTTGTGCATTTACTAAGGAATGATGTTCCTTCCCTCGACCATCCATAATGGTAGCTCATGTGGAAAGGAAGAAATTTTGGTTTCCTTTAAACCCTATAACCTCATAAACTATAGAGGCGTGGTTCACTTTAGGTAGCCAATCATGAAAGAGAGAGGGAGAGGAAGAAGAGGGAAGGAGAGCATGATATTTTGGAGGAGACATTAGAAGAGTAAGGTGTGAGGAAGTTTGTAATGGTGTAGAGCTAAAAGACATACTATATAGAATTTATAGTGAAGGAAGAAATTGTGCAAGAAAGGAATACACAGTATGGTGGTTGTTTGGAAGAAGCATTTAAGATTTTTAGTGAAATATCTAAATAAATGTGGTCTTCTTGGTTGTGATATTTACAAGTTATCCATAAAATATTTTTATTGAAAATGTGTTAGAAACTTTGAAGAAAATACAATGGTAAGATGCAAAGCTCAAATTATATGGTAATTGCCAACATTCTCCCTACCTACATTCTAGTGGAGTAGGTTATGTGTTTTTGTACATGCTTCATTCCTAGGTAAAATCATCACATCTAGTAGAAAAAGAAAGAATGGACCACAGTAAGGAAGGAATAATAGAGATACTCGGTCAGGTAAGTTGATTAAATATTTTTAACATAATTATATACCTTCATTTTGGGTTTGGGGACAATCATAGTTTGGGGTTGATAATATAAAGATTTTATGCAACTACCCATCCTTCATGGATTGGATGAAAATTAAAGTTCCATGCAATCTTTGTAGGCTTAAATACATATTGAAACACATTGTAATTCCTTTGTGATTATATATAGATCTGGATATGCTATTCATTACAAATTTAGGTATATTTCCATATGTATATAGTCAACATATATTTGCATGCATAACGGGTGTATATATTCTTATGCATAGTTTGAACTTTAAATACACGTAAAGGTCATTCATAGTTCATAGAAAAATTAAATAAATAAATAAACCACACATAATACATGCTAAATAGTCTTTAAGATAAGGTTACACTATTAAGCAAGAGACATCCTACTTAACATCTTAAGGAAACGACAACAATGTATTGTATTATTGTAATAATATCATAAGAATTACATAGAAGATAGAGGACTAGAATTTTACATTTAGGGAAAAATAAAGCCTTCATTTAGTTGGAGGAAAATACAAATATTATTATATAATCAATGCTTAAAGAAATATATTTTTCCTATATTGTCACTTCTAAAAACTAAGGGTTATAATATTCATGCTATTGAAAAATCTATCGATGCATAGGTAAGTTGTTGTGTGTAATTATGGTACTAGATATATATTGATAAATATATTACCACTATGTAGGGAGTGTGATGCAGGAGCATCCATAAGCATTCAAAACAAACTAAGATAGTTGACAGTAAGTTGTAGAGTGCCACGAAAGCACATTGGAAATTACCACATTTAATTGTTAGAGGCTGCAGAGCTAGAATTAGTTACTAGACACCAAGAGCTATGACATATCAGAAATTCAGATCATTTGAATTTGTTTCCAAAGAGATATCATCATCAAAAGATTAACTATGTTCATAGAGAGAAGATGATTATGTTCGGTGAAGTCTAATTGGTTTGTGGAGAAATTTTTTGACTTGCAGAGCTAAAAGGAATATTGTTCAATAAAGTATAGGACTTGGCTGACCTTCAATGAGAACTGCATTAAGTTATATGTGTTTGTGGAGAAATTCCTTATGTTTAGGGCCAACCTATCTATATGTACAAGTTACCTGACTAGCTGTTGCAATTAGGCTAACTTGTTAAGAGTTAGAAGACTTGTGGAGGATATAAATGAAGGAGAAGGATTTGTTACAAGACAACCAGTGGGGAGTTGATCAATAGTATGAAGTATGAAGCACGGTGACAAAGTATTTTGATCCAGAAGAATCACAGAGCAAAGGGAGTGTGGAGTAGAAGAAAGAGTCGATAGATGAATGTTATTGTATGAGTTGTTTGTAATCCCTGGGTTGCAACCTAGAATATTTCAAGCCCGAGAGGCATATATAATGTGTTTTGAGATTACAATATATGAGGAATGAGATTTGAATGTTGGGTTTTTCCCTGTTAGGGCTTTCTGAGGATATATCCTGTGTCATAAATATCTTTTATCTTTTTGTTGATTAGTTGTTACCTTTCATTGCATGTATGTTAAATGATCATGGAGTTAGTAGATTAGACTGCAAGGCTGGATAGTCCATCATTGGACCCTCCTACCTTGACTACATCAAGTGGTATCAAAGCTGGTTGCAAATCTGTTAGCTGGATGTGAATCTATTGGGAAGGAAGATAGTGTTGAAAGAAGTGTGAAACCCTAGAAGTAATAAGTGTCATCAAGGTGAGAAAGATTTGAGTAAGATTTTTGAAGTTAGTTGTTTATATAATTTGTTTCAATGGGGAAGATCAAGAAGAGGATTAAGAAGGAAAATGAAAAACTTATATGTAAAACAAATACTTTAGAGGAAGAATTGTGTGAAATAAAGAAGTGTAATTCAGAATTGATGGAGAGGATGAAAGAATTGGGAGGAGACAAGTATGAAGCTCTTGAAGAACTAAAAATGTAAGAAGGAGAAATGAAGAACTAGAAGAAGAGTTGAATATGTTTGAGGATGTTGAAAAGAAATTTGTAGAATTGGAAGAAGGATTCAAGTTGTTTAGGAAGGTGGAACAAAGGAATAGAAGTCTTGAAGAAATATTAGAAAAGTTGAAAAGGAAGAACAATCTATAGAGAAATGAAATATCTGACCTGAAGGATTGTGTTAAGCAGTTAGAGCAGTCACTTGTAGCATGCAAGAAGGAGAATGAGACTATGAGATCTAAGCCTAATTTTTGTGATGTTTCTTGTGATACTAATGATTTGTGTGATATTGTAGAAGCTTCTTTAGACAGTGAAGTTGAAGATGATATTGTAACTGAACCTAGAGTTGTTGGTGATGGTATTGGTTTCAAAATCATGTAGAGAAAGGGATATGAAGGAAAAGGATTGAGAAGGCATCAACAAGGAATTACAAAACCTATTGAGCTGGTAATAAGATGAAGAAGCGAAGGCCTTGGATATGACAGAGGTAAGAATGTTTTTGCTAGTTGAAACCAGGGAAGAAAAGGTATGTATTGTTCACATTGTAAGTGACATGGAAATGAATTTAGGAATTATGTTGGGATATATATCCTTGTAAGTTATGTGGGTTAAGGAATCATTTTGAGAAGAGGTGTTGGAATAGAATGAGAAGAAGAAAGCCTGTGACGGATTGTATGTAGAAGGATTATGGATGGATTGATGGGGCGGAACAGAAACAAGTTACTTGTATGTTTAGAAGATTGTACAGATGGAAGAATTCATATGTTGGAGAAAAGGAGGGATCAAGATGAAGAAAAATATCTTATGCAGTGCAGAACATGGACAAGAATTCAAACTATAGAGGGAGGAATGATAGGAGTCATAATTCTTATCACAGTGAAGGATATAAAAGAGATTTTGATAGAACTTGTTTTCAAGTTTGGAGGAGGAAAGAATCAAACACTAAATGTCATCAAGAACTGAATACTGGAGGAGATAATGAAGGGGAAGTAGTAAATGATGCAGAGATAATTTTTGCAGATGAAGAAGAGCCTATTGATACAAATATATTTTATGAAGAAGAAGAGGAACCTTTTGAGTCATCAGATTTAATAGAGAAACTAGAAGGTGAAGCATTGATCTTGAGGAGAAATTTTATGTATCAGAGTGAAGTAAATGTGAATGAAGTAATAGAGAAGGACAATGATCTTGAGGAAACTTGCAGAAAAGGCTTGCTCAAACTGCTGACTAGTGAGGCAGTGCAAGGCTTGCAAGTTGACCGCTTAACCTAGACCATGACAAGATGAATAACTTGAGGAAACTTGCAAGGTGGGCTTGCTTAGATTGTCAATCATTGAGGCAGTGGAAGGCCTACAAGTAGAACATTGAACTTAGAAGAATCTAAGGCAACTTATAGGCTAGGCTTGTTCAAATCGCTGACCAGTGAGGTAGTACAAGGCCTGCAAGTAGAATGCCAAACAAGTACTTGTGGATAGATCGTCGAACCAATTCAAAGAGATAACATTGACTTGACATAATACAGACCAAAGCAAAGAGGATCACTTTTCAAATAACCTCAAGAGTCTGATGTAGGAGCATCCAAACGCATTCAGAACAAACTGAGATACTTGACATTAAGTTGCAAAGTGCTAGGGAAGCACATTGGAAATTACCATATTTTACTACATTTAAGTTTAGAGGTTGTGAAGCTAGAATTAGTTACTAGACACCATGAGCTATGACATATCAGAAATTAAGATCATTTGGATTTTTTTCCGAATAGATATCATCATCAGAAGATTACATGTGTTCACAGAGAGAAGCCAACTATGTTCGATGAAGTCTAACTGGTTTGCGAAGATATTACATGACTTGTAGAGCTAAAAGGAATATTGATCAATAAAGTATAGGACTTGGCCAACCTTCAATGAGAACCGCACAAAGTTATATGTGTCTGCAGAGCAATGCCTTATGTTTGGGGCCAACCTATCTGTATGTACACGTTACCTGACTAGTCGTTGTAATTAGGCCAACTTGTTAAGAGTTAGAAGACTTGTAGAGGATATAAATGAAGGAGAAGGATTTAATACAAGACAACTAATGGGGATTTGATTAACAGTACAAAGTATGAAGCACAGTGACAAAGTATTTTGATCCGAAAAAATCATAGAGCAAAGGGAGTGTGGAGAAAAAGAAAGAGTTGATGGAAGAATGCTATTGTATGAGTTGTTTGTAATCCCTTGGTTATATCCTAGAATCTGTCAAGCCTGAGAGACATATGTAATGTGTTTTGAGATTACAATATATGAGGAATGAGCTTTGAAGGCTAGGTTTTTCCCTGTTAATATTTTCCTAGGATATATCTTGTGGCATGTGTTCATAAATATCTTTTAACTTTTTGTTGATTAGTTGTTAGCTTATGTTGCATATCTGTTATGATCATGGATTTAGTAGATTAGGTTGTAAGGTTGGATAGTCCTTCATTGGACCCTCCTACCTATACTGTGTTAGAGTGGTAATAATGCTCAGGCACCCTTATGTCTAGTTCTAACATAATCAGATATTGGTATGAAATTTTGGTCTTTGAATTTGACCAAGTTAGACATAAAAATGAGAAATCCTAAATATAAAAATATAAATTGCTTGTGTAAGGAATATGTAGAGGGATCTTTGTAATAATATTCAAACCATTGTTTCCCTATGCTCTATTATGAGTGGATGTTATTTTATTAAGTTTTTATGCATGAATGCATGAGTACAAAATGGATTTTAATGGTACTCCTTCTAAGATATTATTGTAGTCAATAGTGTATCATTCAAGATAATGATATGTTAATGTTCATCTAAGTTTATAATGGTTGATAATTAGGACCAACCTATGTGTAGGTAACTAAATATCCTTTTTTCATAGTGATATACTACCTTCACATGTTGAATTGATTCATTGGGTAAAATCATACCATTGCATATTTCATCAAAATGATTTTCCATGGTTAAGATAATCCTTAGATTCTTCAAAAAACTCTAGGTCAAGTGCAAATATTATATAGTTTGAGAAACAAGCTATTACAAGAATAATGGGTTACTCCCTAAGATGAATCAAACCAAGTGGTTATGAATCCCATTACTATTAATATTACGAAGTGTATATCTTTATATGAAAATTCGATGGGCCTAGTGTTGTCAATTGTATAGAGTGTGACTCAAACCTTAAAATAAATTTGTAAACACCTCACACATATGTCTTTGAGGTTTCAAAGGAATCTACGTGGCTTTATTAGGATGATGTCATATATTATTATGATACTCGATATCATCGAAGCATATTTAAGTGGGACCCATTGAGAGCATTATCAATGCTTTTACATTATTCCTGCATCTTATCAATATTATGGCTACATGATGTTTATTCACCCATTAAGTATAATAGCCCTAATAAGAGAACTATTATGTGAATTAAGGAAGGTGATCTATGGTTGTTAAGGAAGATTATATTTTTTGTGGGAATCTTGGCTAAGGCTAGGATACACTGATGTTGTATGATCCATGAGCTTTAGATACTTATGAATTTGGAAATATTATATGTAGCATTATATCAAGAAGATATCAAGATGTATTTAATAATTGACAATATATAAATTTCAATATAGTGGAAATAGGTGTAATAAATTACTTTAATTTCATTTTATCCTCCATACTAAATGCAATAATAATACATATAACTAATGAAAATTTGGTAATGGGAACCTATGTATAGGTGTCCTTTGAGTGACTTTTTTTGGAGAATCGCATGTGACTTTGATCTATTTAGAAGTGAGTACGTAGGCAGTCCTTGGGTGAAGGATTCCTCTATGACCTCAAATCCATAGGTGGATGGTATAGGGGAATATGCTAAAAAGTGTGTGAATGAAATATTGGATCAAATTTTAAATGAAAATCAAACACATATTAATAAAACATTAAATCAAGAAAAGCTGAAAAGAAATGAATATGCAAACCGTTATCGCAACTTTCCAAAATCGTCTTATCTTCCTCTACTCCAGCATTTTGTTGCATCAAATTGCTCTCAGATCAGCAGACCAATGCTCAACAAAATGACAGCTAAAGAACGAGATTAAAACATGCATAATATGCTAAATGCAAAAGCTATGTTGAGATGCTAGTATGGCTGTGATGCATGAGTTGATTGCGTGTATGCGTAGTGTATGCGTAAATGAGCGCGTGCGTAAATGAGTATACAAAGTGTAACCAAAGCTTGGATTTGCGCAGGATTTTATAGAGTTTTTGAATGGATTCGATTGGCTGATTTGATCGACGGTCTGGATTGAGCTTGTTCGAACGGACGGCGGGAGATCTTCAAAAGTGGAAGAGAAAGATGGAAGGTTTCCCTTTTCTTTCAATTTTTGTCATTGAGATCCGAAGGGAAACTTCCATTTCAAAGGATGAGATGAGAATTTGGAAGGGTGAGTTAGCATGAGTTAGAAATTAAATAAAATATATTTATTTAATTTGGAAGTGGAGATGAAAATGGAAACTCACATAATTAAATAATTTATATTTAATTATGTTTTAGAAAATGAAATTAGGGTGAGGAAATATTAAACAAAATATTTAATATTTAAATTGATTATGGGATGGAGAATATTCCATTATTCAAATATTCAAAATATTTAAACTTTAGAATAGAATGATAATCAAATATAAATAAATTATAAAAATTTATTTAATTTAATCAAGCGGAAGATGGAAATGTTAGTAATTAAATAAAATTATTTATTTAATTAAGGTAGAAGAATTATAAAATGAACGATATAAATAAATAATTAAATTTATTTATATGTAGATGACATTAGAGGAATTAATTAAATAAATCATATTTAATTAATTAACAAGCTTAATCATGACCATTTTTAGACGTATACATTTTGCTCCTCTTTGAAGTGATGTGTAAAACACATTGCTTCAAAGAAAAATAAGATTTGTCCCAGATATGCTTTCAATATTTTTGCTGATGATGCCCCCTCGGGAGGTAAATTACAAATAAGAGAGAGTGAGTGATTTAGCTCGCGATAAATGATGAAAAAGAATGTCCATTTTGAAAATAAAGTCAAATTTACCCTTGTTTCACCTTTAAAAGGTAAAAAGGTTGAAAAATACAAGTTATTTGCACTTTTGACTTTGGTGAAAACCGTAGCTCTGAGAGTGATATCGCGACATGGAGATTCCCTATCATTGCCATCGATTTGAGAGATCTCGCAGATACCAGAGGCCACCTGCGTATGGACCACCGGTGAGTCGATCTATCCTCCTATGCTTTCGAATTTTTCGATTTGAATCAAATTTTTTCATTTTTCCGCGGTTTTAGTTTTAGAAAATGCCATTTGCGCGCATCTAGGAGAGTTTAGGTGCTTTCGAAAAAAACAGGCGCGCTTAGAGTATAAACTGACGCGCATATAGGATAGATTTTGAATGATTTAGGAAAAACCAGTTTAGCGCATCCCATGAAAATTAGCGCGCATATAGGGTAGGATCAAAAATTTTAGGGGTAGAGCACTTTTAGGGTAAACATGCACGCATATAGGAAAAAAACGCATTGGGAAAAAACAGTGGCGCTTAGGTGGAGTAAAGTAGCGCATATAGGAAAACGTGCATAGGGGGTCTGTTTGAGCGCATCCAGTGAAAACAAGGGCGCATACGGGTTTTAGCGCATCCCGTGAAAAGAACAGCGCATATGGTAAAATAGACAGAATTGATGTTTTGATGATAGTAACGTGAAAATGATGACTTGTATTGCTTCCTTAGTCAATAGATAAGTAAATTGTCGTGTCATCATGCTGGTATGGATAAAAATGGTGATTGATTGATAACTTTGCTTCGTAGATTAGAAGACAAAGAGTAAATGATTGATAACTTTGCTTCCCATGAATGAAAAACAAAGAGTAGATTGAATTGATAACTTTGCTTCCTAGAGTATAAAACAAAGAGTAAATGATTGATATGATTTCTGATAAATTTGCTTTCTGTAATAGAAAACAAATAGTGATTGATTGTAGAATAGATTTGATAAGATATCCAGCTAGATAGATTTGATTTGATTTGATTGATAGGACTAATTGTGTGATATGGATCAATGATTGGATGTATTGATATGGGTTTGATATAGTTCACTGATATAGGTCACTGATAGATATGAGTCTAATTGATGTTGTTTGAATGATTGGTATGATTGATATGATTCTGATGAATTATCCTTGTGATGAAAATAGGAGGTTTTCGAAAACCTCTAGATTAGAGAGTGACACTCAGCAGGATGGGATAGGATTCCCGAGTTGACACCTGCTGACATAGCGTTGATAGATATGTGTGGTTTGAGATCCTTGTTGGTGATGCCACTGATTAGGGTCAACAGAGGATTGTTGACAGCACTTGCAGAGCGATGGCACTTAGAGCACAACACCTTTCACATGCCAACTGGTGAGGTGACAGTGACTCCTGAGGACGTGTACAGGATCTTAGGTATCCCCGTGGTTGGAGCCCTTGTGTATTACAATCACAAGGAGCTGGGGGGCACAGATGCTTTGAGGAGGGTGTACGGAGACACACAGATCGTAGGGTATTGGGTACCATGGGCTGATTTTCGAGGATATCTAGCCTTGCCGGCAGTTTTGGGTGCATTCATTAGAGGTCTCCTTTGTCCGGATCACCGGGCAAAGGGATTATCAGTGGGTTGGGGTAGGATTCTAGAGTAGATGTTGCTACAGCCGCGGTGATATGCATGGGGGAGTTGTATGCTAGCACATCTTTATCACGATTTGCACCAGGTGGTGTACAGAGGTTCGTCCAGTTTCCAGTTTGTCTTGCGGGGTGACACTACTGCAAATCTGGGCATGGGAGCATTTTGCTGTGATGAGACTGGCGTGCCCCAGAGTTAGGCCACCAGGTAGGCCTTATATATATATGTATGCGATGTTCCTTACCCAGCCCAAGCTGGGTAAGGTGGATTACTAGAGATGGCTGCTAGATGACATGGACACAGTCGTATGGCGACCATATTTGGATTGCGAGCCATGGGGGACAGATGATATAGAGATGCCATATGTATGCATCCCTCGGTTCCTGATAGGGAGGAATCCCTTTATTCTGGAGAGATTTCTGGCATTGCGGGTGCAGAGACAGTTCAGATTCACGCAGGGGATGCCGCAAGGGGTTGCACATTACGCTCGGAGTAGAGATGGGGCCGGATGGGGGCCATGTATTTCTTATCAGGCTGCATATATAGAGTTTATTGCATCAGTACCTGAGGTATGGGCTGACAGACGAGACATTGTGGATGCTGGGATGTCTAATGAGTACTCTACATATTTTCACATGCATCCCTTTCCTCAGTTCACCAATCTTGATGAGCCAGCACCGATTTTGGTAGTACCACAACCAGGGGCAGTGAGACAGGAGGATGCGGCTGGCGGAGAGCATGAGCAGTTGGAGGAGAGGAGGTGGAGAGCGGAGATGAGGGGAGCTCAGATGATGAAGATGGAGATAATAGAGATGATGGCAGGGAGGGGGGACATGTGATGGGGAGGTCGGGGCTGGATATTCTAAGGGGTGTCCAAATGAGGGCAGTCAGGATGTGGGATCTGGAGATGGATGAAGGATCTTAGATGACATCCTCACAAATAGTGGATAGGGATTACATGGTGCCTGAAAAGATGGAAGAGGAATGGATGGAAGGAAACATGAAGGAGACAGATGGAAGAATGGATGGATGGACAATGGAGGAATGGAAGGCGTTAGAGGCCGAAAGTACTACAAAGTGAGATATGAGGAGCTGTATCCTCCAGAGCGCAGAGAGCCATACCCGCGATCCCATAGCAGGACAAGGAGCAGATCACAGACACACATAGAGCAGAGGAGTGACAGGACCTCGGCAGGACCCAGATGCAGGCACCAGTGACAGACCACCTCCTTCCAGACTAGCACCATCAGGAGCATCGACCAGCTAGTTTCGTTATGTATATCATTTTTTTGGAGCATGTATATGCCATTTTTGATCATATCTGATGTATTTTGCTTTGGATATTTTAGTTTCATTGGACATTTGGACATTTGTATCATTTTTGATGAGCGATGATATGCAACGGCGATGATTATTTTGATGATGATTTGGTGTGCATTTATGATGTGATTTATGTGATGATGTGATATGCATTTATTTCTATGTGTTTATGGAGTTTGGTATGCATTCGAATGATTTTGATGACTAACATGATATGCAGGATGATTTGATTATGATGTTATTCATTATGATGATGATGATTTGATGATGTGTACTAATGATGTCATGCAGGTGGATGACTTATGATGTGTATATGGAAATGTATATTTTTGTTGATTTTTCAATGCAGGTAAAAGATGAAAAATGAATGTTGTGTTCATGATATGCATTATGATATGATGTGATGTAAAATGATATGAGTAGATAGTGTATGATAAAATGATATGACATGAGATGATAGGAATACTGATATAAAATTGAGATGAATAAATAGTGATGTATGATAAAATGATATGTGATGAAATATAATGGTTGGTAATTAGAATGAATGGATAAATGAAATGATAAATGAGATTATAATGAAATGAAATGATATGAAATGATAAAATGATAAATGAAATGGTATGGAATGGAATGTTAAATGATATGAAATGAAATGTTAAATGGATAGATGATAATGAGATGAAATTGTTAAATGATATGATATGAAATGTTAAATGGATAGATCATAATGAGATGAAATTGTTAAATGATATGATATGAAATGTGATGATGATGGATAATAAAATGATAATGAGAATGAATGATAAATGTAACGAATGATAATGATAATGGATGATAAATGTAATGAATGATAATGATAAATGGATGAAAGGATTATAATATGGTAATGCAATGATAGAATAATATAAATGATAATGATAACGAAAATAAATAAAATGAATGGAATGATGATAATGGTAATGAAACTAACATGAAATAATGAAATGATAATGGATGCAATACTAATATGAGTGATAATGGTAATGCGATGATTTAAATGGTAATGATAATGAAAGTAAAATGAAATGAATGAAATGACTATAATGGTAATGCGATGATAAAATGATAATAATGGTAATGAATGAAATGATGAAATGTCAATAAAACTAATATGAAATGATAATGAATGAAATGATAACGAAAATAATATGAAATGATAATGGAAATGCAATGATGACGAAATGATAATGAAAATGAAACGAATATGAAATGATAATGAAAATGCAATGATAATGATAATGCTAATGAAATGATGATGAAATGATAATGAAGATGAAATGATAATGATACAAATGTATGCATTGTCCTCCACAAATAGTCCAAAGAAAAATGACAGCCATTGACCTTTCAAAAACTCTTGATGCAAATCCAATATGTAGTTATGTACAATGAAATGCAACTAAATGAAACCGACCATTTTGTTGAGCCTTTTAGTGAGCCTGCTTAAATCATCATAGAGCATTTGAAAATGTTGGAAGTGTGTACAAGCATCAAAGGGGAAATTAGCACCAATGATGACTTGAGTACAACTTTCATGTTTTTTGATATAGCAAGTGAATACAAGCATCTAGGTATAATTGAACCGAGATGACCTGAGCATTGCTTGCATGAACAGACAAAGACTAACCACCATTTGATGCAAATTTGGAACTGTCATCAATGATAAACTTTGGAAAATCATGTCTCGCGACATACTTGCAACAGATAAATGATTAACCTCAATACAATAGACAAAGAAAAAATATCCTTTTTCCTTGCCACTCTAGTTCAGTACATCATCGAGTGTGCTCTAGAGAAATGATATCAAAAATTAAACAACCATTGTTCA
This sequence comes from Sequoia sempervirens, assembly GCA_007258455.2. Taxonomy (NCBI): domain Eukaryota; kingdom Viridiplantae; phylum Streptophyta; class Pinopsida; order Cupressales; family Cupressaceae; genus Sequoia; species Sequoia sempervirens. The sequence continues at coordinate 92 of VDFB02203948.1, read as the reverse complement.
AAAATGAAATACTGTGATTCCTAAACATTATTCAGATTAGAGATCATCCAGATATGAGTCATGGTAAGGTGCGCAGTTGAAAGCTATTTTGA
>VDFB02203946.1:0-20176 GCA_007258455.2 Sequoia sempervirens | reverse complement strand
TTTTGCACATAAATAATGATTCGGGGATATTGAATACTGACACCAATAATTAATCAACGATAAAATCACACTTTTGGCTATTATGAGGAATGTCTAGGAGAGGCCCAATAGTTTCCATAACATTTGCAATCTTGTTGTTCACTCTAGGTATCTATTTTGTGAAATCCATTTGAATCTACCTTAAAATAAAACACAATAAACATGCAAAACAATTAGGATCAAACACAAGATTAGAAACCAAATGATCTCAATAAACTTATCATTTGAAATTCTGCAAAGATAAGAAATAAAAAATGAAGAACACAAATGAAACAATTAAATCCTATCTAATGCAAGCAAATTCTTGATCTCTTGAGGGAGTTGGTGCAAATAGGTGTGTGGAGATTTGCCCTTTCCCAACTCCTTGAATGCAAATGTTGATTGAAGATGATTGATCCACTTGATGAAGACTTTGAATGTATGCTCCAAGATTAAAATCTGCAAAAAAACCTAGCTATGATTCAATAAGATGGATGAGAATTGCTAAGTATTTTAGCATAGTAACTTTGCTTGAAATGTGGATGATCAAATGAATGGTGAAGCATTGTATTTATAGATTGATAAGTTGAAGAGATGTCCAAATTTGATCAATGTGGGACAAATATTCAACCAATGATATAATGCCACTTGTCAACATGTGATTGGGTGAGGAATGAGCAAGTTTTGACAAATGTGCCAGTAAATGCATTTTTGAATTTGAATTCTGAGAAAAGACATGTAAGAGGGGGAAAGAAAAATGTCCCTTGGCTCAAGGCAAGGACATGTAAGAAGAAGTAAATGCCTTGTTGGAAGGACTTGCAAGAGAGAGTAAATGACATGTTGGAAGGACATGTCATTCAAATTTTGAATTTTGAAATTGAAGAATATTCCTCCAAAAGATGCTTTGTTGAGGGAAAATGAAGATTTAATAAATCAATAAATTGATTTATTTGTGCAAGTGGAGATATCTAGAGAATGCAAGTGGGTGAGATTAGTATTTAATCCTAGTTAGATTAAATAAATGATGATTATGTTAATTTAATGATGATTAGGTGAGTTGACTTATTTTGACTTAGATTTTTGGATTAATTTAAATCAAACAAGAGAGGAAATGATTTAATGAGTTTAATTAAATAAACATGTTTTGATTATTTAATTAAAGAGATTGAAGTAAGATTAAATTAAATAAGATTTTAATTTATTCAATTTAATAGATAGACTTTAGAGATTTAATTAATTAAATAAATTTAATTATTTAATTAAAAGAGATGGAGAATGATTTAAGAGACTTAATTAAACACATGATTTGTTTAATTAAGAGAAGAAAACAAATGAATTTAATCAAATAAAGATATTCAATTACATGGTTAGGTCGGGGAATGATTTAGGATGAAATGATGTCGGTAGTCAGACTTAGATGCGTAATGTCAACTTGTACATTTTGTGTGTCTACATTTTGCCCCTCTTTGAAGCAATGTACTTGTTGCATTGATTCAAAGAATGATCTTGTCATGATCAAAATCAAAAAAAATTCTAATTTTTCGAATGCCCCACTATTGCCCCAGTGAGAAGAATTGCACTGGTATATTGCCCCCTCGAGATGTTGAATGGGAATGCCAATTGCCAATCAAAATCGCGATAAAATGCGAGAGGAGTGGTTGATGTAGATGAATGGACATTCATTAGTTGTGGGTAGCTTCATGTACCAACTGGGATAGAAATGTTAGTAAAGATAGAAGAATGTGATAGAAGAATGAAAGAATGAGATGATCATGCAAATGGTGATGACTACTTGCCGTGGAGTTGGGATTTTCAAAGGGCGGATTTCCTTATGTTTGATAATACACGCAGTACGATGCATCAAGGTATCGAGAACCAGGATGGAATTGTACCTAGTGTGATGGACTTTGACTCGACAAATCAGATAGGAGTATTCTTGTTCACACCTGACATACGGAACCCTGTCTAGAAAATAGTTCAAATATTTCAAATATCTCGGACCAAAACATAGGAAGGCAAGCCTTTCTATGTGGTCAACAAGAAACTTAAAACACCCTCGCTATAGACTAAACAAAAGCACGCATGGCCAAGGTTATATTACAAAGATATCCAACAAGCACATCAGACAAAAGATAATGATCGTTGCCCCATTCCTATCTCTCTAAATCCTTCGTTCGGACATCATCGAGAGGTCCTTGGAATGAGCACAATGAGATAAATCAAACAAGATAAAGTAAGTGAGCAAACAAATAATGTTCTTTGTACTATTAGCCAAGAGAAACGATGTTTCGAAAGATGGGAGCCAAAACTTATTGCCAAAAGATAATGTCCCTTGTCGGAACGGATCCTAGGACATCTTAATGACACGTCGTTTTGTTTACCCAAAGTGGTTGGTTTGATAAAAGTGCCCATTGTCGGAACGGATCCTAGGACATGCTTTTATCAAACAATGATGAAATTGATTTATGATTTATATGCCATTGATAAGAAAAGAGTTGACCAACTTGCTTGCTGACTGACCTATACTTGAGATTTTGACAGTTTAGGTTTTCACATTTGACTGCTAGACTTGTTTCCGACTATTTTACCAAAGGTTGAGGGTGATGACGATTTATTATGGACTCCATTGATTATTGCGAGCGTGTCGGTTGCAAGCGATGGATTTTTTTCTTTTCAAATATTTGATGTTTTTGGAGTTTTGCAATGTTTTGAGGTCGCTTTTTGGTATTTTTTCAAATGTTTTACAAATGTTTTGATTTTCAAAATTTTCAACTATTTTTGGGATTTTTTGAGATTTTGACCAAGATAATAACCTAAAGACCTATCCTAGGGGCCTCGGGGGCTGATCAACAGATTAGCCTTGCCTACATTATATACGCAAAGACCACGTAGTTCGACTAACGACTTGACCAATTGACAGATGATGATACACATGATGAAATGTCAGCTTTATTATGATGGACTCCTAAAGGACTCAATCGCAATGTTCCTGGGGATAATCAAAGATCAACCTTGCCTACGCTCAAGCTCAGAGACAACGTGAGTTCTGACAAGACGCACTGCTTTTGGACTTTTTGAATGACTTTTGACCCTGCTTTTGATTTTGATATGTTTTGCATGTTTTTGGGATTTTCTCGATTTTCGACTTTTAAGATCCTACAATCTAACCCGGATCCAATGAGAACGCGGCTCCCCAGGAGGTGATGTGACTACCCGGACATAGGCAGACAAACTCCGACCTTTAGGATGGGGCCGAGTAGCTCTAGTAGGAATCATGACACAAACGCAAGATCAAGCTATGGTGCAGATGCGGATGGAAGGGTGAAATGTGATGATATGCGATGGGTGAGTGAATGATGCAAAGCAAGTCACGGAGACCAAGATGGATGGAGAGTGCTTATTTACACAAAGTGCTTGTTTGCCAGGTTTTCACCAAGGTACTTGCCCAAAGTGCCACCGAAGTGTTTTTCACTAGAGGACGATTTTTTCTCTTTACTATTTTCTTGATTTTTTGATTTTTTGATTGTCACCAAGACGCCTGTTTGCCAGGTTTTCGCCGAAGTATCCATTTTTTTAGGACTTTTTATGATTTTTTGGATTTTTTGGTTCTATACCTTGAAAGATTTAGGCATAAAACTTTTTGAGATGGGAGCTATTCATTGGCTCCTATAGGGGTTCCCCTTCGGGTGTTGATAACTGATATGCCCCTGATTTGTTGCTTGCTGTGATGACAAAGGGTCCCAGCCAGTTGGGTTCAAACTTGCCCTTGCCATTTGGGTTCAAGACATTCTTCTGATTCTCTTTTAGCACCAATTCTCCAACCTGGAAAGTTCTGCTTCTGATTTTCTTGTTGTAGCTCCTTTCGCCTATTCGACAATACACTTCTGGTGATGGCTTTAAAGCATCCGCATCGCCGCCGGCCCAATAGTTCCGTACCATTCAGCCTTTGAAACCTCGATACCCTCGCCCTGCGGATGAGGTTTTGCAATGATACTCGAGGGATGGTAGCCTCGATCTCAATGGGCAGATGGCCTCCCCGATCCGTAGACCAAGGAAATGGTGTAAAACCGGGTGCTGATGCTAGTTCTGCAGAAGCCCAAAGCGGGCGATTAAACGTAAGAAATGCCAATCACACTGGGCTATCGAATGCTTTCTTAAGGATTTTGAGGATGGTTTTATTTGTAGCTTCCCCGCTGGCCATTGCCTTGGGGATAGTATGGGTGAAAAGGATGTTTGATTTTGAATTTATCACATAGGTCACCACTTCCGAGTTTTTAATTTGCGTCCCATTATCTCGAGATAATGGCTTTCGTGTGGACACCATAGCGGGCATATGAGATAGTTCGTGATGAACTTTGAGATCTTTCTGTTATGTGGCTATAGGTATGGCTTCAACCCACTTGCGAAGTACTCAGCCTGCGCTATAATGAATTTGTGGTCGCTTGGATGGGTGTGATTTTCCCAATGAGATCAGTCCCCACCGTGAAAAGGGCCATGGTGTGATGATTGATGAAGCTCTTGAGCTGGAGCATGGATGAGGTCCCCGTGTTGCTGACACTGTAGACACTTCTTGACGTATTCATGTGCCTCTCTGTCCATGGTAGGCCAGTAATACCCACTCCTCAGCAATTTCTTAGACAAGGTCATGCCACTCGAATGAGAACCACAGATGCCATTGTGCACCTCAGTTAGGGCAGCCGAAGCCTCCTCAGGGTTAAGACATCTTAGTAAGGTTCCTTCTATGCTTCTACGATAAAGGGTTTCTCCTAAAATGACAAAACGAGATGCTTTCTTGATAAAGGTTCGTCTAAGGCTTGAACGCAAATCGGCGGAATGATACCTATCCTAAGGTATGTGTAAATGTCTTGGTACCACTGATCATTTGGACCAACGATTTCGCCCACAAATTCTGACTCTGGTACCTTGAATGCTGGTACGAGAAGCTGCTCTACCAAGAAGTCGTATTTCGGAACATTTTGAGGGATCTCTAAGAGTGATCCAATAGTTGCCATTGCGTCTGCTGCTCTGTTGTTGGTTCTTGGTACTTGCTCAAATGTGATGTCAACAAAATATTCCTTGAGATTTTCCACCAGCCTTTTGTATGGAGTTAGCTTATCATCCTTTGTTTGGTACTCATTGTTCACTTGATTTATGATAAGCTGTGAATCTCCATATACCTTCAATGCCATAATGTTCCACTGTACTGCTATCCTGAGACCTATAGTTAAAGCCTCGTATTCTGCAATGTTGTTGGTACAAGGGAATGCTAGTTTGTATGATCTTGGTATACAATCCCCTTGTGGAGTGATGAAGAAGATACCAGCTCCTGACCCATGTTGTGTGTAGGAGCCATCAAAGTATAGTTTCCAATGAGTAGCTATGTCAATGTTGAAAATGGATTCATCTGGAAATTCTGAAACAAGTGGGTTCTCCGCATAGATAGGTGCATCTGCCAGTTGGTCTGCAATGACCTGTCCCTTGATTGCCTTGCGCTCCACATACTCAATGTCATATTCTGATAATATCATTACCCACTTAGCCATTCTTCCTGTAAGCATTGCCTTTGAAAGAAGATACTTTAAGGGATCAATTTTAGCTATGAGTTTGATCTTGTGTGCCAACATGTAGTGTCTGAATTTTTGGGATGCAAACACCACTGCTAGGCAAGCTTTTTCAATGAATGTATAGTTTAACTCATGGCCCACCATTGTACGACTGATGTAGTATATGGATCTTTCTATTCCATTTTCATCATGTTGTGCTAGGAGAGCACCAAGGGCTGCTGCAGTTGCTGAGATATAAAGGATCAATGGTTTGTTCTGAATTGGAGGCCTTAGTACTGGAGGTGTTAACAGATATTCCTTGATTTTGTTGAAGGCTTGTTCACATTTGTCATCCCATTTGTACGTTACCCCCTTGTGGAGTAGGTGAGAGTAAGGGATTTGTTTGTCTGCTAATTGTGCTATGAACCTGCGAATTGACTGAAGCCTGCCTTGGAGACCTCTCAGTTGTTTCAATGTCCTAGGAGCTTCCATTTCAAGTATTGCTTTCACCTTTGCCGGATCAATCTCAATGCCTCTCATTGACACTATGTAGCCCAACAACTTTCCTGATTGTACGCCAAAGACACACTTCTTGGGATTCAAACAAACCTTGTATTCTTCTAGTCTGTCAAAGATAGCACTCAAGACCGATATATGATCCTCCTTCTTTTTGGATTTTCCCAGGATGTCATCAACATAGTCCTCAACTGTTTTGTGGATCATGTCATGGAATATTAGTGTCATGGCCCTTTGGTATGTGGCCCCAGCATTCTTTAAGCCGAATGGCATTACGTTCCAGCAGTATGTGCCCCAAGGACAAGTGAAAGATGTTTTATGTTGGTCTTCCTCTGCAATTCTTATCTGATTATAGCCTGAAAATCCATCCATCAAGGAAAGCATCTCATGCCCCGCGGTCATGTCTACAATCATATCAATGTTAGGCAACGGAAAATCATCTTTTGGGCAAGCCTTGTTCAAGTCCCTAAAGTCGTACAGATTCTTATGCCCCCAGTTGGTTTTGAAACCGGTACTAGATTGGAGACCCACTCAGGGTAGGCGATCGTTCGTATGAATCCCGCCTCTAGTAGTTTCTGGAGTTCCATCTTGACTAATAGAGCAATCTGTGGGTGCATCTTTCTCAACTTTTGTTTTACAGGTTTAGCTTCAGGATAGACTGCCAAGTGATGAACCACTACCTTGGATCCAATCCTGGCATATCAGCATAGGTCCACGCAAAATTTATCTTCCTCTCCTTTAAGAAGGTAGCCAACTCCTCCTGTTCTTTGCATAATAATGACTCAGCGTAGAATGTAATATGAGGAGTTTCTTGTGTTCCCAGATTGATGGGGTTGCACTTTTCTGCTAGCATAGCTGACTTTTCTTAGTGTATAGCTGTAAGAGGAAGATTGAATCCCCCATCCTCAAGCGCCTCAGAGAGGTTTTCACCATTGGATGCGTCCTTTCTTTTTACTTTTTCAGAGTCGGAGAGTTCCACAAGGTGGTTTTCACTCAAGGACTTGGAGATTATTCTCAATTTTTTATTTTTGCGATTGAGGGATTCAATCGTTTCTCCATAATATGCATGTGTATCCAGATCTATGATAAAACCTGCCTTATGATCCCCACATGGAATGTCATCCCTAAGTCCCATGAATTTTGAGAGCGCCTCATCGTTTTCAAACATGTCAAGAATTGGTGGTCCTCATTGGTCGTAATCAATCAGTTGGGGATAGACTAATCGGATTTCATTGCTTTGGTTTTTAGACTCATAAGACAAGGTGCTAATCATAAGGACATTAGTATCCTCAAACAACAAAGGTAATCCTATTTCTGGTGACTCAGTTAAATCAGTGGGCATTCCTAAAGTCATGGAGGATTTTGGAGTAGCTACAGATTCCTGAGGAGGCGTTCGGTTCCGTCTATCCTGGGCACCTCGACCAAGTACAGTTACCTTAGGAGTAGGATGACCAATGCCAAGATTTTTTATTTGCTTCTCAGGTATAATGGGTATTACACGCCCGTTATTATCTTGGCCTAACCCTTGGTTCCGGTTATAGCCCATCAAGAGCATCAGCTTCATACCTTTGTTTCGTTCATCCATAGGCAATTCAACTGCCGGTATATCATCTCGATAAAGGAGATGAGATAGGTCCCCCTCTAATGTTTCCTGACCAAGATCTCCTGCACTTGTGAAGGTAGGGTTTCGTTCATAGGAGCCTTGAGATGTTGAAGCTTCTTGTGATTGTGGTCGTCCTCTTGATCTAGGAGATTGTGGTAGCTCTCCTACTACAAAAGCATTCTTAGGCATTGAATAGTTTCCACAACCATCATCTTGTATTATGAACTTTGATATCAGAAAAGGCGGGGATGGCGGGGTGGAGGGTGTCTCTGTCGCAGAAGTGAGAGTGGCGGGATCCACGTAAGGTGTTGATGGGCCTTCATCGTTCTTGGGTACTTGCGGGATCTTGTAGTATTTTGCCTCTAGATTTTTGCAGTAGGCAAATGGCTCAGGATCTCCATGGATAGTAACCTCTTGACCTTCATGTGTGAATTTCACACATTGATGAAAGGTTGAAGCTACAGCTTGCATTGCATGTATCCATGGTCGCCCTAGGAGAATGTTGTATGGTAAATCGAGGTCCAAGACCTGACAGTTGGTTTGCATGATGGCGGGTCCAACCTGGACAGGAAGCTGAATGGTGCCTTGGGATACCCTTTCCTGGTCATCGTATGCTCTTATTGTGATGCCTTTTCCTTTGTCAATTGAATCCTCTGAAATGTTCAAATTCTTTAGAAGCTTTAAGGAGCAAATATTTAAGCCTGCACCTCCATCCACCAAGACTCTCTTGACTTTCTTTTTATTTACGTACACCTCCAGATGAAGTGCACGGTTGTGAGATGGTTGTGTGGGGAAGTCTTGTTCAGAAAATGTAAGAATGTTAGGTGTGGTGATACTTGCGACCATAGCTTGGAATTGTTCTGTATCTAGATCTGCGGGGACAGTAGATGACGCCAAAGCTTCTTCTAGAATCTTTTTGTGTGCAGATGAGATTTTGAGTAACTCCATGATGGAGATATGTGCAGGGGTTCTTTTCAATTGATCCAAGACATTATAGCCACTAGGGTTAGACCTTGGATTCGATGTGGAATTTCTGCTTGGTTGGGATGGTGCTGCAATGGTAACCTTTCCACCTCTTGTGGTGACTCCACAATCGGCTTGGGCCCCTTTGATGGTGATGACTCCACAAAACTCGTCTAAACAAGCAACAACACCCTCGTATGTGTGGTTGACATTTTTATAAGCCCCTTTTCCTTTGTCTTGATCTTTGTTTCCTTTGTTGCCATGATTCGGCATCGGATTCGTGTAAATCTTGAGATCTTTGTTTCCTGATGGTGCTTCCACATCTATGATTTTGTCATCTATGAGGTCTTGAATTAGATTTTTGAGCCTCATGCAGTTGTTTGTCGTGTGTCCCTTGAGTTTGTGGAAGTCGCAAAGATAATTCTCATTATACCATGGTGGCTTGACCGATGGTTCTTGATAATTATTATGTGTAGGGACCGTTATCAATTTTTCATCTACCAATCTTTTCATGATTGCTTCAGCAGGTTCCCCAAGGAGTGTGTATTTTCGTTTGGGGAAGAACTTGTTTCGCTGTGGTCTCCCTGATTATCAATGTTGTTTGTGTTTTGGTTATGGGATGGTTGGACCACAGTATTGACTTGTCGATTGCTTTGATTGGTATTTTGGTGTTGTTGTTGTTGGGATGGTGGATTGTTCTTCCGTGGCGCACTAATGACAACTTTGGCGTCAACAACACCATCATTGGTTACATTACGATTCTTTGCCCATGTTCGTGGTTTGTCATGATAATTGGATGATGAGCGGCCTTCTTGATATGATGAAGTTTCTCCCTGTGTGGCAAGGGCTGTTCGATATTGAGCGCCCTAGGGATCAATTGGTCGTAAGTGGTGATGTTTTGCATTTTGAGGTGGAAGGCCAAGGGCCCATCAAGATTCGCAATGATAGTTCCCACTTGTTGTTCTTCAGGCATGGACCACTTGCTTTGATTAGCTTTGGATCGCCATCGTTGTAAGAAAGCACCGAATGATTCATTTTTCCCTTGTTTGAGAGATGATAATTCCTGTAAGCTAACCTCCATGGGAGTGTTGAAGGAATAATTATGTATGAAGGCATCTATGATTTCCTGGAATTTTTTGATTCCAGAAAGTCGAGAAAACCAATCAATAGCGTTTCCAGCCAAGCTTCTTGGGAATAATCTCATCAAGTACGTTTCGTCGTAAGCCACCTCCATGCAATGTACTTGGAATTCCCTGATGTGATCTTCAGGGTTACCCGTTCCGCGATATTTGTCAAATTTAGGGATCTCAAACCCTTTTGGGAACGGTTTCATTTCTACGCTCCTATCAAATGGATAAGGGCATAGGTTTTTTTTGTGGTTTTGGTGTCCTTCCTGATTGAAGGTCAAGCACTTGTTGTGACAAAAATTTTATTTGTGCGGTGACATCCAATTGTGGATCAGGAGGTGGAATGAAGGTGTTCTGGGGGGGTGGAGTGGGTGTTTGAATGGGTGGAATGTTTGCTTGTTGTGCCATGTATGCTTTCAACAACGCTTGTTGTTGATCTTGTTGTTGTTGCGCTAATAGAGCTTGTTGTTGTGCTTGATGTTGTTGGTCCAACAATGCTTGTTGTTGGTCAGCTAGGGCTTGTTGGGCTGCTTCTTGTTGCTCTTGGTATTGCTCTAACGCTTGCTGATATGCGAGTTGTTGGGCTGCTTGTTGTTGTGCAAAGTACTGCGCTTGTGCTTGCACTCGTGCTTGGGCATCTTGGGCATCTTTTGCAGCTTGTGCATCTTGAGCAGCTTGTGCTTGCTTTGTGCGCCTTTGAGCGCCTTGAGCGTCTTTGTGCGTACTTACGTTTGTGCTAAACAGGCAGCTTCTGAGTTTGAGCCGTTTCAGCGGGTTTGTGCAGCTCAAGAGTTGTTAAGTTTGCAACAAAGTTTGGTTTAGGCTTTGTTGTGTTTGTTGTTACAGCAGCAAACGCCCGGTTCGACTACCGCAAAGCTTCCGACAGCCTGCGCGGCCACAGTGCGCTCAGTCGAACTGCCTGATTACCGTCGTATTAAATCAGGCGCATGCTTGAACGCAAGCACTGCAACGCATTTCCACTACTCATCCAACGGCGCAGGATCCGAACTGCGCCGGACGAGCGGCGGAGCCCGACGCAATCCCATCTACGGCGGCGGCGTGATAGTCAGATGTATGCGTCATGGCAGTTTGAGATAGTACAGCGGATGTAAAGTGGTTGATTAACGGCGACAGGCATCTGGGGACGGCGAAGTGATTGAATGGTGGACCCCAGGGGTGAAGGGGTAGGAATGGTAGAGATGAGCGAAATAGTGGGTATTTGAGAGACCATATTTTGATTAGCTATCATGTGTTGGTTTGATGTGGATGGTGTGTTTGAAAGATGCGATGTACCCCCTTGGTTGGATGAATTGATTTGGATGGTGCGATTTATGTTAGGGAAAGGTGGAAATTTAGGTAAAGGGGGGATCCCTAAACCAAAATATGGTGTTGACGTGGTGGGAGGTGTGAATGATTTGAAAGGTGGAAAATTTTCTTGTGCAAATCAAGAGACAAATCCGTAGGGTCTCTCTATTTCGGATGAGCTTGCTTGTACCAAAGGTCTAGACACTTGCGTGTCAAGAGAAAATGATGTGGTGGTATGGTAAGGAACCTCAGATGTATCGATAAATCCAAGTGGGTTGTAAAGTGGGTTTTGATGCGTGTTGAAGAGGGTATCATCCTCATTGATAGTAGGTTCTATGGTGGTAATGGAAGTGGTTGATTGTGGAAGGGTGTTTTGGTCATTTGGTACAAGAAGCTCATCCTCAATAGTGTTGAGAATTGATGGATTTATTTTAGCCATTGCGTGAAGAAATTTTTGTAGTTTTGGTTGTTTGAGCATCTCAAGAACTTCTTCCTCACTTAGTTCTGTTGGTGTGATGTCTTCCACCAAGACCTCTTTTTGTGGATCATGTGTAGTGATAGTGAGGTCTGGAAGTGGTGTGTTTTGGATTTCTGGAATGTTTTGGCTTAGATCACTTGTAGTTGATGTTTCTTGATTTAACTCCATGTTCCTCTTGTGTTGTGATCTTGTTTGAACCATAAAAGAGCAAACTAGGATGTGTAAAAGATCAAAGATGTGAAGATGAAAGGTGTAGGATATATGGATGAGAGTGAAAGTTTTGAATTTGTATTGAAAATCTTGATGTGATGCTAGGTACTTTGGGTTTGCTTTGATTGATGTTTAGACTTTGAATTCTGTCTTTTGAATGTTGATGTTTGAGCAAGAGATATCCCCAAGATGTTTGGATGATGATCTAAAAAAGATAACTAATGCTCATAAAGGATAATTTGATTTAGGAGTGAGAATAGGATGTGTCTACTCACAAGCTAACCAAAAGATAATCCAAATTAGTGATGGGAGAAGGATGCATCTATCCACCATTAATTTGAACAAAGTGATAATTCAACTAAGCATGTGCAAAAGGATTCATTCACACATAATTGAGTTGAACAAGTTTGATGTTTGATGTTTGAAGAATTCAAAGTCTCATGTTTGAAAGGTTTTGATGTCTACCAAAGGAGCCTAGCATAGTTGTGTCAAGATTTTCTCAAAATGTTGGTGAGATGTTTATGGTTGATGATGTTTTTGATGGATGAATGTTTGTTTTGATCTTAGAATGACCCTAGTTTAGACTTTTGCTTAACAAGACCAAGGTATTGAAGAACGTGTTATGCCCTAAGCAAGGTATCCAATCCCTTGAAACAATCTTGGATTTTGTGTGTAGTAAAATGAATATAAAGTGGGGTAGTCTCTTGAAGCATGTCTATAGAAATTAGCCAACAACTTTTCTCTAAAATCATATAACCTTTTGAGTCTTTGTTGATGTTGTTTTGGGCTAAGTTTCTTTTTCTTGGGTTTTTGTATTTTGACCTTGCGAGAAATCATTGAAAAGACATGTGTGGGGCTCAATTGTTTATCTTTGCTTTTAATGACTTCTTTTTACCAAATACACTTTCTTGATTATGTTTCAAACTAAAGATGTCCTATGTCAAAATTCCTTTTCTTCCCACAAAGTGTTGTGTGGGAATTCCAAGAAATTGAGGCAAAGGGATTTCCTAGGTTAACCCTAGTTAGAGCAAATGACGATATAAATTCAAGTGATGAGAAACCTCTAAGGACATAATCCCAAGGGAAGGCAACAACACTTAAATTTGTCAAAAGGTATTTGCTCTATCAAAAGGGGTTTGAAATTTGCATGATCATGTTTAAGTGTTTGTTTTCCAATGTTTACGAACAAGCATGTGTTTTTGTAACCCAAAAGCATGTACAATCCTATGGATGTGATAGATAATGTTTGCTGAGTCCCCACTTGGACAAGTCTAGCTACGCCTACTTTTAGCGGATGGTTAGATGCTTGACCCCACTGGCTCCCCTCCACGGCACTCACTTATATGGGGCAGCCAAGCACCAACACCCATGAAACTCCCATGGCATGCTTTCCTTCCATCTCTCTACTAAAATTGGGCGCTTCGAACTAATCGCTTCTTGCACCAACAAACATTAAGGATTTTGGGCAAATTTAGCACATAGGTTCTAGTAAGGACTTTCCGCTTCAGAGTTGACCTTAACGGCAAGAGTCCTCTTTCGATCCATCTTATGCCTGAAAGCTAACCGCTGCGATTATGTATGCTTAACCAAAATCTCATTTATATCCCATTGAAATACTCTTGGCTTTAGAGTGTTACCGGTTGAGTCGTCGCTTGGGTGAGTACTTTTTCCCCAAGGCAGGCCCTCTAAGATAAACAAAGGCGAGCAAAGACACAATCCGTAACTCGATCGATCTTTGATGGCACAAAGAACGAGAATGTACGCGAAAATGCCCCTACTCACACTCGCACAAGATGTTCAAATTTTAAGCCCAAAATGAAGTGTTTTAAAGCAATAAAATGTATTTTGAGTGTTTCTCTTGCACCCTAGATCGTACGAAGCGCAAGGGGAGAGGATACGTACTCAAAAGACAATCACACAAATCAAACACTTGTTCGTTTTACACCCTTCAAAGCAATTGTGAATTCGTTTTAAGCACCAAATGAAATATGAGGATTGCTTGTTCAATTTTTAACCCAAAATGAAATCTAGTAAGTGTGTTCTAAGATTCGTTTTAAGCCCTTTGCAATGAAAATGAAATTGTTCGTTTTAGCCCCAATTGAAAACTAATGTTCTAAAAACGAAAAGGAAAACAATTTCGTGTAGTGTTGATTAAACACTTAAAGTGTTAAAGAACACATTGTGTTTTCAAAAAAACATTTCCCTCCTTTCGTGAAGTAGTATTGATCAAAAAATCAAAGTGTTAAAAAACACATTGTGTTTTCAAACAAGAATCCTCCTCCTTTCGTTTTCATTTGCTAGCCCTCTCTTTCGCCTTGCACCTTTTCGCCTTCGTTTGCTTTTGTACCTCCTTCGTTAGTCTTTGTTTCCCTTTTGTACCTTGTTCACCTACAAATATCAAAAATAAGAGTATTGTAAAATTATACACAAAATATGTCAATAATTTGAGGAAACCTTTTAAAGAGAGGAATAAAATTGCATTGACAAAAGCACATGATATGATGTAAATGTCAATAAATTGTTAATTTTACCCCACTTTCATAAAGGAACAATTGATTTCAAAATCTTGTGTAAAACCCACATGACACCTTTAGCATTTATTGTAATAATTTGAATTCATAGATGTTAGACAACTTTAAATACTCACTTCAACCTGCAAAACCAATAACATTTTAGCTTTCCTTTAAGACATTCTATTCATCATTTGGTGTATTTCCTATTGCTTTGACTTCAAGTAGATTTGATTGATAATCCAATGCATTCATAAAGAAGTTTAGAAAACACCTGTCAATTTTCCCAAAGTAAAGAGGCCGAACTAATCAAGTACAGAAATCAAAACCCTTTCGCAATCATAGCACTACTAAAAGGTTAGTTAAGAACGTAAATTATTGACAAGGATTGTCAATACTGAAAGGAACGACTTTTGATGTTGTGTAATCTGCCTTTATTAACCTTTTGGCACCTTCATCATGTTTAGTTGCATCGTTTGACCAGTATCTTCGCTGCACTGTCACGACCTTACAAGATAAATATCCATTCCCTCCTTTGCAAAAGAATTAGTAGCTTTAAATTTAGATCTGGGATTCACAAAATCAGCATATCACACCATTAGTACCACAAAAGAAAATAATCAAAGCTATCCTATCAAGGTCACCCATAGATAGAAACAAATACGCAAGGACTGATGTACACTAAAAGACAATCAAAATGCGTACAATCAGAGCATGTAAATGCAGAGGCAACAAAAGTAACTGCGCAGGACCAAGTGTTGCAACGTAGGTTACGATTAATAATGAATGAAATACAAACTGTAGCAGCGCAGTCAAGGCGATTAAATTGTTTGACAGGACACTTCAACAAAATGTTATCCTATGGACTGAAAGGATTGCAGGATCTGCATAAAAGATGTATGAATTTTTCAAGCAAGTGCTATCAATAGGAATAAAAGAGCCAGCAGACTCCAATGCCTTTGTCTGTGTGAGGTAAATGCACAGATCTATTGGATTTGAAAACGTGCAACAATAAACCAAGACCTTGTAAATAATAACCACCGAAGCATGGGCGACAAACTAGCAATCAAAGTCATTGAATTGTTTTGTCAGGACGCCTAGCTAGCTGACAAGACGCCTACAACAAAGGCACACTCCATGTTCGACATAAATATCGAGCCTTCCAAAAACTAAATGCACTTCACAGGTGAGTGGCCGAATTCCAACACTATTTTAAAATTTTCAAACTAAAGCGGTTGGCAGGCTTAAAGCCTTGCCCAACAACCTTTGACTGGCATCCCCCTAGCTCAAGCTACTCAAGATATATAAAATGGATTTGCTGAATAGGCTTTAGAAACTTTTAAGCAAATGCAACTGTCAGGCGTAAAGCCAGGTTCTACAACTATGATCAACGTCGACTGAAGTGTAGGAAGGGCGCGCCTAGCAGAGACA
Organism: Sequoia sempervirens; assembly: GCA_007258455.2. NCBI lineage: Eukaryota > Viridiplantae > Streptophyta > Pinopsida > Cupressales > Cupressaceae > Sequoia > Sequoia sempervirens. The sequence continues at coordinate 4,472 of VDFB02203946.1, read as the reverse complement.
TGCTGGGATAGTTCAAAGACTTCAAAGGGCTGCCTTCAGGAATATGCTTAAAAAAAATAAGTACTTCAATATCTTGCAGGAAAATGCATGAAGGGCAGCCACGCATCATTGAAGAAGCTCGATGGGGGGGGTAGGCAAGCAAATGTCAGCAACATGAATACGCAGTGAAAAAGCAATAAGTACGCTGAAGATTTATAAGATTCTTTATAATGCAACGTGGCTACTGTATGCGGCTGCAACCACTATTCCATCGATCCAACAAGAGCTGAGTCAATATGGATTTCGTGAGAAGCTGTGCCAAATCTGTTCTGCCCAATCTGTTCCACTCTTTGGCCAAAACTCTTCTGTAAAGTAAGGACTGCAAGAAAACTTTACTTATTTTATATTCATGAAACGGTGCCTGCCTAACCTTCTTTAAATCTTTATTGATCCTGTTTTCTGTAAACTTGTAACCTTCTAACTGTACCGACATGCAACAAAGGAGGCGTGTTTGACACAGCAGGAAAAAGAAGTTGAAAAGAAATGTTTACAGATTCAAATTTTATTATAGTGTTGATGTTGTCAACTTAGTGTACACACATTAAAAAAAGGAATAGCTATCAGAAAGTTAATAATAGTTTAGTTCATCCACCGAAATAACAAAGGACATGATTCAAACATTTTCCATTTAACACTTACAAGTGTGCAAAGTTTACATTTTAATGAACAAAAGACATCGCATTTTGATCTGAATCAAAAATCATCAAAGTTAGAAATAAAAACATAGAAAAGGCATGATAAAAACAAAGCAAAAACTATATTTTTCTGCCCTCCTTCTAGCGCCAAGATGTAGGCATCATTTTAAAATCTGCAAACAAACTACACTTCAAACATGGGTTAGTGTTATGCAAACTCTATTAAAATTGCCTCTATGAAATACCTTAGGAATGCTTCCAAATGCAACAAATGATACTAGAAAGACCAAAGCATTATGAAAACAAAACCAAATTACCTATTCCATAGTTGGATTGGTGTCACATGTGCTAGTGACCCTTTCCCAATCCTTGATCAAATCTCAAATGAAGAGAGTAACCTTGCATGAAATTGTGAAGATTTTGAAGGATTTGCTTGAGGATGATGCACCTATTTAAAGATTTTCAAAATGCCAAATGTTGAAGAGGGACCAATGTGGGATAAAAAACAAGCCAATGAGTTGAGGACACTTGTCACCATGTGATTGATGGATGTATGTGCAAGATTTGGGAAGAGTGCCCAAGAGGGGGAAATTTTGAATTCAAATTTGCAATAAATTTTGAGAGGGGGACAAGAAAGAAGAGCAATAAATGCCCTGTTTGACTTGTCATGTTGAGGGAAAATGATTGTTTTAATAAATCAATAAAATTGATTTATTGTGCAAGTGGATGGATCTAGATAATGCAAGTGGGATGTGATTAGCATTAGATTAGGATTAGATGAAGATTATGCTGATTTAATGCTGATTAGGTTATTTGACTTTTTGGACTTTGATAATTGATTTATTTAAATCAGAAAATGATGGAAAATGTATGATTTGGATTTGATTTAAATAAAGTCCTGATTTATTGGATGAATGGAATATGATTATGCATGATGTAAATTTGACATGTCTACAGCCATCCTATCACCCTAAATCGTAAATCGATGTCTTAAGGGGTCCTAATATGACATTTCTTAAGGGGATCAAATAAGTTCTCAAAATTTGGTGAAGTTTCCCAAGGCAACCAAATTTAACAATAATAAGATCGTGCAAGATTATACTATGAATGAGATCAATCATGATCTAGGTTGATCAATTTATGGTTTAGGGTGATAGGATGGCTGAAGGGGATCTATGTCTAGTAAGGTCCTAGGACAAACTGACATGACTCAAGTTGAAACAAGAGTTATCTCAATCAACTGTTCCATAAGAAAATGTTCTTCACTAACTTGCAAGTCCATTATATTCCAAGGGACACCAAAACTTCACCCTAAGTTCCCTAAACCGTAAACCCTAATCCTTGAACTCTAAAATCTAAACCCTAAACACTAAAGCATTCATTTTGTCCTATGACCTTAAAATGAAATTTGGTTGCCTTAGGCAACTCCACCAAATTTTATTCCCTTAAGCCATGTAATTTTGTCATAGGACCTTACTACATAGATCCCCTTAAGCTATCCTATTACCCTAAACCCTAAACTCTAAACTCTAAACCCTAAACCCTAAAGCCATCATTTTTTCTTAGGCTCTTAATGAAATTTGGTTGCCTTGGGCAACTTCACCAAATCTTATTCACTTGAACCATGTAATTTTGTCCTAGGACCTCACTAGACATAGATCCCCTTAAGCCATCCTATCACCCTAAACCATAAATTGATGTCTTAAGGGGTCCTAATATGACATTTCTTAAGGGGATCAAATAAGTTCTCGTGCCTCTGGTGAAGCTGCCCAAGGCAACCAAAATCTCTAACAATAATAAGACAGTAAGATTATATCATGAATGAGATAAATCATGATCTAGGTTGATCGATTTACGGTTTAGGGTGATAGGATGGCTTAAGGGGATCTATGTCTAGTAAGGTCCTAAGACAAACTGACATGACTCAAGTGAGTAAAATTTGGTGAAGTTGCCTAGGACCTTAATGAAATTTGGTTGCCTTAGGCATCTTCACAAATTTTATTCACTTAAGCCATGTCATTTTGTACCAAGACCTTACTACATAGATCCCCTTAAGCCATACTTTAGGATGTCTTAAGGTGTCTTAATATTACATTTCTTAAAGGAATCAAATAAGTTCTCAAAATTTGGTGAAGTTTCCCAAGGGTAAAAGCACAAAGTTGTGTCACACTTTATAAAGGAAACGACCAACACTAATCTAGCTTTTAAACTTGAATCACTAAAAAATGGCATATAAGTTTTGAATTTTGAAATGATGTAAAATAGTAAAATGTGTATTTTTTAGTATATTTTACGTTTATATTTTTTTAAAAATATTTTAAACTAGTTTTTAATAAATTAACCCTATAATTTAGTTGTTGATAAAATGTTGAAAAATGAAGTTGCATGAGACATCAAACTTTTTATAGTAATTTTTTTTTTCTTTCAAATTTTTTTTGTGTATTTATAACATGAAACTTTAGTGCATGGATATTTGTTTTTTATAATTTTGATAAATATATATTTTTAAATAAATATTAAAATGTTTGTGAATCAAAAAACGGTTGTTTCCATCGAACATCACTTTCATATTAAATATTTATCTAAAATGGAAAAAAAAATATACCATCTTGAAACAGATTCTTTTATCTAGTGCATCATATTTTTTTCAATTTTTTTAATAAGTTCTAGTATTTTTCCTTGGCATCGTAATCAACCTAATATTTTGTGTTGATAACCTACTTTTAGTAAAAATAAAATATAAAATATAAATAATAATTAAACTATTAAAATAAATATATCTTTGAAAATTACACTTATGAATCTACAAAAGGGTATTTTTATATTTTCTAAAAAATGTTATTTACATTAGTAGGAGTTATTAAAACTTCAAAAAATTTAAATAATTTTTTTTTTTTGGTAAATTGAACTCAAAGTGGTGCTCCATATATTTTTAGCCAACAATTTTAGTTGAAAAAGTTATGGAAGTATATAACTTAGCTAGAATGAATCTTACTAGATCATATGTTTGACCAAAATTGATTTTTAGTTAGAAATACTTAAATTCAGTTGTGTTGATAAGTTGATTGAAAGTGTGACACAGCTTTGTGCTTTTACTCCCAAGGAAACCAAATTTAACAATAATAAGATCATGCAAGATTATAATATGAATGATATTTCATGATCTAAGTTGATCAATTTAAGGTTTAGGGTGATAGGATGGCTTAAGGGGATCTATGTCTAGTAAGTTCCTAGGACAAAATGGCATGGCTCAAGTGAATAAAATTTGGTGAAGTTGCCTTAGACCTTAATGAAATTTGGTTTCCTTGGCAATCTTCACCAAATTTTATTCACTTAAAATTCATGTCATTTTGCACTAGGACCTTACTACATAGATCCCCTTAAGCCATCATATCACCCTAAAACCTAAAACCTAAACTCTAAACCGTAAACCCTATAGCATTCATAAATTGTCCTATATTAATAGTTAATTGTTTTTTCATTCAAGTAACATGCCTTAGACATCAATGAGGCTTACATATTTTATCATTTGTATTCAATTAGGCCATTTATATTGAATGGTTTAAGGGTATTTCCTAAACATGTATCTTACATTTTGAAATTACAAATCTAATGCAAGTTCACTCATATCTTAGAGATCACATCGATCGATTCAAAAAAAATTGCAATCCACCTCCACGCCATCCATCTCCACCACCTTCACCTTCACCTCCACCTCCACCCACTCCACCTCATAACCCCCCACCTCCACCACCTAAAATTGATGGTGCTCATTTGCAAGCACAAATCAATGCCAAT